>JAUTBW010030002.1:0-11378 GCA_032361425.1 Peltospira smaragdina
CAGCAAGGGATCTTTTATATGCACTATCCCATAGACAGGATAACACATACCACGGCCTTTGATATACCAGTCGTGGGCCACTGACTAGAAATGTCTTAATGTCACTGAATCACAATCTTCTCCAACTGCTAGTATTCTCAGGTTATATAACGGTGTAAATTGCATAGAAATATAAACTTTGTTATGGCTGTTGTTGTTAACTAATTACCGTAATTAGTTTACTTCAGTTTAGTTAAAAGTACTATGTCGTTATATATTATTACAACATCTAATTTTAAGTTCAAATACAAACAAAACTGTGTTTTTAATTTACTCGCGAAATGTCGCATTTTACCCTTATCTCAAATGCTTACTGAAAGTGTAAACGAAATCCGCCATTACCCAACAAAGCAGACACTTATGTTTAGAGGAAACCAATGGCAACGCCAATGTAAAAAACGAGATATCAGGTGATCGCTTGTTTATTTGCTCAGAAAGCGTCTAGCGCATACTTCATAGCGGGTACCTAATTTGACCAAGTGGTGTGGCGAATGTAGTGTACTATACCGTGTGATTTGAACACAGTTGGTAACTGGATTAACTGTTCTAAGTTATTCAATAATAAAAATATTCTCGACATAGTTAACTTTTAATAGCAGAAAGTATGCTTATGATGTGGCAGGTTACTACATCAAACGTTCTTAGTGGAACACCACTTCATGGTAGGTACTTTCATGGTAATAACACATTGCTAATTATCAACTATAGGTCGCAGTTAAAGTGCTCAGTCTGTTATGCCAGCAGTCATTCATACATGTTTAATAACTAGCATATCAAGTGTGTTGAGTGAATCATTCAGTAACATTCTACGTTGAAATCGGCCATTAAAGCAATGGCCATTAAATCGATTCCACCAGTTGAATCCACTGGACTATTTCTCATTTCATCTGTTTCAATTAGCGTAACAAAGTTGTGGTGCATACCATTTTATGGAAGTGTATATAAAAGAACCCTTGCTGCTGAAAAAGAGTAGCCCATGAAGTGGCAGCAGCAATATCCTCTTGTTATGAATAATCTTTAATTTAATTACCATTTAATACTTTATTTACCAAACAAAACATTATTGATTTATTGGCTTCACAAACATTTTAATGGGAATCACTGTTGGCTCACCCACACGGATCAAGGAAATGACAGGCATTCACTTTCATTACTAGGCTATCAAAGAATATAAACCATACTGCAGTGTCCACACATGGTACAATATGTTGACAGCTTAATCGCACCTATGTCTTAATTTAGTTGGTATTCCACCATAGGTGTACCAAATGCCATGGTATGCATTATCATGTCTGTGCATTTAAAAGATCCCTTGCTGCCAAACTGAAAGATACAAGCAGTGGGTTTCCTCCCTTATCTGAATGGTCCTCAACCATGTCAGATGCCATATAATTTAAATGTTTTCAGTGGGTCTGTAAAAAATGTCTTTCGAGAAGCCATTTATAACACAAGTACTTAAACATCAGTGAAGTTAATAATGGAATACACTGTACTTTTAATATACAGCAGGAAATAACCAACAAAACAATGGCTGATAATTCACTTTAATACTTTCTCCATAAACGTATTTACAGACTAGACAAATATTAATCCTCTTGTTTTTAAATCTGAAAATGTAAACCCATACTTTTCAATCCACTAAAGTCATTGTTAATATCAGAACTAATAAAATATAAAAAATGTATATTAGTCTCAATATCATTCATAGAATGGTGTTGTTTTCAAATGGAGTGTCAAAATGCAACATATCTACATTACAGTATTGTTAAATATCAGTATTATTAAATATCAGTCTTAATTTAGAACAAATTTAGTTTAGTTCATTTTGATTTATTATATTAAGATTAAAAAAACAATTAAGAAAAAAAAAACATCATGATGTTTGTAATTTTGACAAAGTGACATAGTGAAATGTGTAAATAACTGTTTTTGTCTTTTATCTTAAAACTTTGTTGTTATTATTCATAATTAAAAACCGTTTCTGTTTGTCTGGTCATTATCCACAATTTAAATTGAAGTTTTAACCAATCAGCTAAGCTAAACCTTCTGAATCTGAGTAAATCAAACAACCTATTTACATTATGAATGCATCAAAAACATACAAATTAGTGTGTTTTTCTCTCTTGTAACACAACCTCCAAGCACTATACTAGTTGCAAAAATTCTGTTGCAAACATGAAACAAGCCTCAAAGTTATCAGTGAAACATTACAGATGTGCTGCTGATACGTTTCAATTTGTTTAACACAACGCTGATTTTCCATCTCTTAATTTACTTCAATCTAATTCGCTTTCTTTCGACATGAAATCACCACCAGCGATGTTTATATTCTTTTTCTCCGTTTTCTCTGTTTTTGGCTTCTCCCCGTTAAGTTTTTCTCCAATTTGTTTGTCTCCATCTGCATCATTTCCAGTACTTCCTTTGGTTTTTGTTTCCTTTGTGGGTCCCTGATTTTCATTTTTCTTGCCTCCCTTATGTTTTGATTTTTGAGTTAACTGAAAAAGAAAATGGGTATAGATAAAATTAAATTATTTGTTTAAACCCAGTAATAACTGCAAAATCTACAAAAGAAAGTATCAGAATCATTCTCTTGGACTATATATTTACTGATAGGAATTTCAGTTTATTTATTTACTCTACATAATTGTTGTATATGTGCCTGATTTTAATAATCGGCATATTCAACATATTTTGGTTAAGTTATATCAGCATTGAATGAATTATAAGAAAAAAAGAAAACAGATCAGCATAAAAATATAATTTCAGGTGAAACAATTCCCTTTAGTCAATGATGAGGGTCAATATCTGACCAACTAGGTAGCAAGGGATGACAAACCAATGAACTATTGCAATAACCAGCTATGAATAAGAGAGAGAGAGAGAGAGAAGTTTTCTTTAAGACACACAGGCTATCTTATTAGTAACAGGGGATATTTTAATGCACTGGCCACATGCAGGATATCTCCTACCACAGCCTGTTACACAAGTTGTGGAGAATTAGCTGGAGTGAAAAATAGTTAAATCGATCCAATAGGTAAGATCAATCTGACGACCAACCACACCATGGAGGCAACACTTGCTCTGAGCTATGAATAAAAAAACCCAGTTAAATCACAAATATATACAAGTAACTGATACCCTTTGTGGACTAGAAGTCAGAGTTTGCAGTCGCTGAACACTTTCATCTTCCTTGCACTTCCCATGGTAATTTTCAGATTTGGTTTGACCCGACCTTTCTTTTGCTTCTTTGGCTTTCATCTGAGGAGAGCTGGCTTTGAGCTTAGGAGAGATGACCTGAGGAGAGCTGGGTTTCAGCTGTATGGATTTGCCAGGCTGTAACGAAGCTTTCTGTAAAAATATGCAGATGATTGATTAGAAAAATAAATTAAAATGTAGTTTTATTATTTTTAACGGGTGGTAATGACAATTATCAATATCAGATGAAACCGTTTGCAAGATATACACAGGAGCAACATTTTTGATCATTTTGAGTAATAACAAAATTACATCTTTGATGATTTGGAACTTTATTTTCTTTTTTATCCACCCTTTTTAATCACTAAACATTCTTGAATAACTTTTATCCTTTTCCCCTCTAACTTGACACAAACTGAAACAAGTAACATTATATAATATTTCTTGTAGATTGGCTGCAGTATTCACATTTTGAAGCTAACAATGTAATAAATGTTATCCTGCAACCAGCATTTCTATTGGCATGTTATGATGACCAATTAAAGCAAAGTCTAACGTATAGTAGCAGATTATGACTTTCGACGTCACAAACATATATAAAAATGGAACAGATCTGACGTCACGGAAAAGTTTAAGAAAACTTTTCGACATTTTTATGAAAAAAAAAAAAAATTAGTGATACTTATCCACTCCAAGATTTGTTAGGTTGCAGGATAAAGATAATAACCAGTTAACGACATTTGATATGGGCTTTATCCTGTTCTGGACGAATGGTAAATTTCTTTTGGCAAAGCCTCATGAAATTGTCCATTCTTACCTTCACAGGATAAAGCCCATATCAAACGTCATTAACTAGTTTTTCTCTATAAAAATACCTTTTCAGTGCTGGCTGTGTTTGTTAATTGAATTGTTGCGTTTTCTTCCACATTCTTCTTACCATCTTTGATTTTGACTGGAGAGGAAGCTGGCTTCTTTTGGACTGGTTTGCCAGGAGACAGAGTGATTTTCTAGTTAATAAAACAACAAACAGTAACATAGTGTGCATGTGTGCAATAATAATTAAAGCTTTATTTTTCTCTATAATACAGGATATTAAAGAATAAAAAATCATTTCAAATTTAAATAAATAATTTGATATGATAGTGTTATGGATAAGTAATGCCCTTATCCAGTTTACTTTGACACTGTTGAAATGTTGAAAGAAAGTGCTTTATTTAAACACTCTCAACATATTTTATCTATGGTTATGGACCATTATGTAATATGATAGTGACAAAATTGCTGCCGCAACATGGGCAGCAAGTGATCTTTTTATATGCACCATCCCATAGAAGTTAGCACATACATACCGTGACCTTTGTTACACCAGTTGACCTAGTTCAGAAGTAATTTTACCTTTTCAGTGGGGCAGGTGTTTGTTTCAGGTTTTGTCTCTATTGGAGCTGACCCTGGTTTTGCCTCTACTGGAACTGACACTTGTTTTGCCTCTACTGGAACTGACCCTGGTTTTGAGTCTATTGTAGCTGACCCTGGTTTTGTTCTTGGTGTGCTTGTTTTTGCTGGTGGGGTACCTTCAACCAGGCTCTTACTAAGAGGCTGAAACAAATTACATACTGCACACTTAATGGCACAAATTTTAAGAATTTATTTTCATTTTTCTTTTCTATAATTCATTCAATCTATTTTTAATTCTTAAATTTGGAACACAAAATAACTTTTATATTTGAAAAGAGCCAGAAACATACACCAATCAAATATGAAACCGACATTACATAACTGGAATTTAAATATTAACCTTCTGAATACTGCAGGCGAGATATCTCGCCCAATGTCACAAAAACCCGAGTTGGAAATTGCCAATCGTAGTGTGTCCCTTTAATACGATTTCCCCACCATTTTGCACCTGAAAACGTCTAGTGTGCATGCCCAAGCAACAGGAAATAGGCCAATGTGTTTATGGCTATGGTTTGTTTTTGTTAGTTTTTTCAAAAATATTAAGAAATTTTGATTTAAAAACATGATTTTCTTTGAGTGTTTTAGTTTGACAGTAATGGCGGAACGTCATGATCACTTTGAAGAATTGATAGCTGATTGAATCAGCTAATTTGATGGTAATTTCGATTGTTTTATGCACATTGAAAGTTATGAAATGGCAGACAAAACATCGAAGTTTGTTTCAGAAAAAATTGATTATTAATAATGGATGATTTACCAGACAGCTACCTTCTAACGTACGTAAGTAAAGCCAATTTTGATTGTTTTTAACTGGTATAAAATATTACCTAAACATGAAAAAAAGTCTACAATAATTCTTGCCAATTCACATACGAACATTATTTTATATTTTTACCTAATTATTTTTATTCAGTAAATGAACAAAAACGTATTTGTGCATCTACTAACACTATCTTACAAAAAAATCATTCAGTAGTCAGAAGGTTAAAATTATAAAAAGCACCATTTGATGAAATTTAATTTAGTAACCTACCTTCTCTTGAGAACCGACGGACTTCACTGGTTTCTCCTCCACTACAGCATCTTTGGTTACTGTCTGCAACACAGAACAAATTAAAACATGAAATATGAGATAAAAAAGAAATATACAGAACTTCACCTGCATTATTTTTTATTTCTATTTATTGGACAAGTTTACTTTGCACAAGGATATATACCCTGAGACCGCAGGTTGAGTGATATATTCTTGTGCAAAATAAACAAGTGTGATAAACAGTGGATGTTACATTCGTGTCCATGACAGATGATATTTATGACGCGAGTGCCTAAATTATCATATTTCCCGAGCGAGAGCTAAGGAAATGCGATAATTTAGGCACGAGTGTCTTAAATATTGTCTGTCATGGACACGAATGTAATATTCTATTTATTACCGTAAAACAATCCTATCATTTAAACATTCCAGCTAATGTTTACATCTTATACAAACGGTGAAAGTCTTCTGAACGCTGTGATGTCAGACGCCACAGGTGTTCAGAATTACAGAATTACCAGCCGATCAGAATGAGGTGTATGCTAATGACAGCCAATCATTCCTAAGAGGACATACGATATTGTTATTAACCACGAGGGAAATCGTATAATAAATATGTCCCTTGTTATTTCTTACCTTGTAGGTAATAAATAGGAATAAAAATTATGTAAGTGAAGTTCTGTATTTATTACATACCTTTTATTTTTTGTTAACATTTGTAACATTTCTTCTAAACATCAAAAGATGTTTCAAGTGTTGTAAAATCTATGACCAAAATGTCTTTAATGTAAGTAAATTCTGTCACATATTGTTAAAGTTTTAAAGCAGATTTGACGTTATTTGCAACTCACATGACGTAATAATGTTAAAACAGAAAAGGGGATTCCCTTTTTAAAAATTCTGGTCCGGATTGCACATGTGCTATACAAATTATTTTATTGCACGATTTTGATATTTGTATTAGTATAGCAAGATTGATCAGGTATGTAATATAAAAAAATTAATGATGCATTAACACCTATTAGATATATGGGTAAGGACCACTGTGACAGTGTAGAATGAAACCCGCTGAAGCAACATGGGCTATTGTTTTCAGTTAGATTAGAAGCAGGTGATCTTTTACATGCTCCATCTCATATAGGATAGCACATACCACAACCCGTTACACTAGTAAGCTGCAGGATTATAATTTAAACATTATAAATTAGTTTTTTCTATAATATACAATTTTGCATTTAGGTAAATACCTACAGCCAATAAGGTGCTGCAATTATTTACAGCAATAAAACAAAATCCTTTTCTAGAATATCAGATTTTTTATGGTTGCTGCATTTTTCAAATGGCAGACAACTATAGCAGACAACCACCATGCTTGATACATGAAACATTCCTCTGTGATGGTCTTGTACAAACCAGGCCACTGTGTTCCACCACCTGGTAACCGGAATCCTTGAGTTCAAACTCGATATCGCTCTCGGTCTGTCCCTCCTCATACTCTTCACTATCTGTTGTGTTGTGATTGTCAGGCTGCAAATTTTTTTTATTAAAAAACAAATAATAAATAAATACTGCTAAATTGTTTCATGTAATATTAACAGATATTTAGTGTAAAATAATAACACTTGAATCCCCTGCTAATTTATCATGGACATAACTGAATGTAAAGAAATATTTATTTATTTTTATACAAATTACTTTTTTAAAATATATAATTCTTTAAATGTATTATATTCATGTAACAGTTCCATGAAGTATACTTCATTTATTCAACACATCATTTATACTGTGTATCCCAAAGGCTCAGAAGTGTGATTCCTCAAATGAAAATTAGGAGACGAAAAATATAAACATCATTGCCGTGGGTACATGTCCTGCTACTACATCATCTCTCTCACAGGCTTGCAATAGCCCACTGATTCACACTGACATCCCAGACAGCTTTGTTGTAGACATTTTTTTTTTTAATGCAACATTAAATATATACATGGCAAGTAATATATTAATTAATAAAGCCTGTGTCACATTATCAGTAGAAAACAAAATTCTTTCTTGCATCAGACCTATGGATTTCATAAAAATGACCCATTTCTAGTAGTGCTTCAGTACTGTATCGACAAAAATCACAGAACCAAAGTTTTTCGTTTTCTTTTGACTACTGTCTACTTTTAAACAAGGGTGTATTAAAAATATTTGAAAATGTAAAAATAAACCTCATAGTCTGGGTCTTCATTACTGTCGTAGTTCTCTAGGTCACTGTCACCAAGCCCGTAATTATCTTCTTCGGATTCCTGCTCAGTTTCAATGTCCTCAAACTTTCGTTTTTTCTCTACCCCATCCTCCTTGTTGGGACTTTTCGACAGTTCCCCTTATCACAAAACAAACAAAACAGATGCAATATTTGGCAAATATTTCCTACTAGTTTTAAATATACCTGGATATTATTTCATATCACAAATGTTTTATAATCCCAACATTTCTAAAAGGAGCGTAACCATTAGTAGAATGTTCCATATATTAAGAGTTATTTTTTAAGGAAATCTACCCCATACTCCTTGTTGGGATTCTTTGACAGTTCACCTTGATCACAAAACAAACAAAACAGATACAATAACTAATTTTAAATACTTATACATTAAGGACATTTTTGGTTTGTTGTCGTTTTTTTTTTTTTTTAAATATTTTATATACCTTTTAGCTCTTCACTAATTGATTGTAGTTTTCCAGGTCTTCCTAATCCAAATAAACGCACTAAAATATTCTTAGATTTCTTTCTTGGAGACACCTGCAAAAATATAAATTTCATATCTTAAGTAAAACAAAAATGATGAAAGCAACATTTTCACATATTAATTATTTTTGTAAAGAATACTTTTGATAAAACTTTTGAAGTAAGGTTGATTAGCATTATCAATAATCACATTTTAGGAAAACCACTTAACAACCCTAGTGGGGTAACTACACAACTACAGTTTCTGATTAGCAGCTAAGGATCTTTCAAATGCATCATCTAACACATGACAGCAGATACAATGATTTTTGGTAGACCAACTGTGGGACACTGGCTGGAATGAGAAATAGTTCAATGGGTCCACCAGCTAACAATTGTTGCTAAGCTATGCCCTGCTCTTTAAATGAGTTTACCTTCCTTCTTGACTGTATCTCGGCCAATTTTTCTGGAGACAGAATTTCCTGTGGTAGAACATATGCATCATCCGAGTTGTGAATCCATCGGTGGAGGTATCTCAGAAGAGAAACCTGGAACACAAAACACATCATTGATTTATTCATTGTGATATTTATTTATTTATTTAAGCAAATTATAACTAATATTTTTAATAAAAATATATTTTATTTTTATTTTACTTAAAAATATTTGTTTGTTTGTTTATCGCTTATGGATTTCGCATTCAAACAACCCCCCAAACCCACACACCCTAAGTTCCGAAATCTTGGATCCACCTCTTACTTTTCATAATTAGGCATAATTAGTAATTACCGGTATATTTAATTTGCGAATGTGAATGTGATACTAAGACACAAAACACCTTCCAATAATTTCCTACCAAATATTCTTATTTACCTTGTGTGTTTTTCATGTAGTTTTAAACAGAAGTCTCACTTGTTTTTTTATATTCCACAAAAATAAATTGTGCCTGCATGACACGTGTGAATAGAAGTGTCCATGTACAAAAATACATGAGTTTGAAATTTAGATGATTAGGTTCAGTTTATATTTACATAGCAGATACAAGTTTTAAATTAAATTAACCATGTAATTATCATTAATTAAGATGTCAAAGTTTGCAAAACAATATACATATAGCTATTTTCCAATAATCGGTTTAACAAATTTAGTTATAAAAATGGGATACAAAAGTTATTATAAAAAGGTGCTCTGATGCAAAGCTGTTTGTCTGTTTAGATGATATAAGATAAAACAAATATATTTTAAATTATTATTTAACATACCATTTATATAAAATCAGTAAACATATATTTTTAATCAGGTTTAGAAGACACAAAATTGGATTGCACATAATACTTACATATATTTCTAGTGGGAAAACAACAAAATACAGCAGTCCATGATTATGGAAACCTTGTAACTGAAAAATTTTCATAAAACAATTTTCATAACAATCTATCTACAATCATAATTTATCAATTTTATATTGAAATCATGCATTGTGTATTAGAATACATTTTAAAATTCTGCTTATCTAAAAATCACTAGTATTACCACAAGAACAGTAAATAAATATTTTTATAATTTTATTTCAAACCCACTAAACTAATGGAAATGACGATAAAATGTTATAGTGGCAACCCAGTGTGGTTACCAGTAAAAAATCAGGTACTTAGAACGTTACGTCTAACATCCAGTCTGGAATATAGTCAATAATATGAAATCCAACTGGTTAATGGACACGCCAGGTTTGTAATCCAAGCTATATTCTCAAACATACACCTTAAGCTTCCATTAATGTTAATTTTGTTACATTTAACACTGCAAAAAAACAAAAAAACAAAAAACATTTTTATTAATGTTATTGGCATCAGAAACCTTTTTAATTAGAAAAATCCCTGATGGCTCAGTGTCAGGGATCGATCTTAGATTCTCTGCATTTCAGGTGGATGCAAGGAGCGGGACATAGCTCAGTGGTAAGCATGTTCGCTCATGGTGTGGTGGGTCGTCGGATCGATCCCACATGGTGCATCCGTTGGGCTATGTATTTATATTCAAAATGAACTCCTTGTTTAGGCCCGTTGGGCTATGTCTCGCTCCAGCCAGTGCTCCAAGACTGGTCTATCAAAGGCCGTGGTATGTGCTATCCTGTATATGGGATGGTGCAAATAAAAGACCCCTTGCTGCTAATCGAAAATAGTAGCCTATGTGGCGGCAGCGGGTTTCCTCTCTAACTATCTGCATAGTCCTTCACCATATGCCTGACGCCATATAACCGTACACCAATGTGTTGTGTTCGTCGTTAAATAAACATTTCCTTCCTTTCTTCACTAAACTGTTCTATTTTGTCGACTAGCTAAACAACAACGTAAAAATTATAACCATCCTGTCAGTAAAGTTTTATTTTTCCGTAGACCACAAATTTGTTCCATAAGGAATGATTAATATTGCTGAAACAACAACTTGTTTTGATTTGTACAAATTACAAAGCACTACAGTACCTAGATAGCGATAGTAGCGTCAATAACTTTTATTATTTAAACATTAAGAAAAGACGATCCAGTCATGTGATGTCTAACTGGCACGGTCCAAACCAGACTCATTACACTACTATCGCTATCTAGGTCACATACAAAAGCTCTAAGTTAGTACATGTTCTTCCACGGGGAGGCCCGCCTCGCTTAAACAAAATGGCGAAATTTTTATTTAGGATTTGACGTTATCCCTTGATAGCGAAGGCTAACAAGTGTAATTCAAGAACTGTAGTGCTTGTATGTTGTATTAGTAACCAGTGTTAAAACATGGTAAACCGAGAATGTAATTTAGGTACTGTAGTGCTTGTATGTTGTATTAGTAACCAGTGTTAAAACATGATAAACTGACAATGTAATTTAGGTACTGTAGTGCTTGTATGTTGTATTAGTAACCAGTGTTAAAACATGGTAAATCGACAATGTAATTCAGGTACTG
>JAUTBW010030113.1:0-11376 GCA_032361425.1 Peltospira smaragdina
ATAAACATATTTTATTGCCAATAATATGGAATTGGCCAACAGGCCTATATTAAGGCCTCCCCCAGAATATTTCAAAATAAAATTAAAATAATAATGACCTCAGCAGAATTTTACTTAACACTGTGTTAAGAGGTTTAAAGATATTAGGTCAATTAAAGTAAAAACAAAGCTATCGAGCTAAAACATTTTTACATGTAAAAAATAATACTTCAGTTATTGGTATTCAGTGTTCATGGAAGATTAAAAAAAAAAAAAAAGTATTTAAAACTGTTTTTAGAGAGTATCGTAAGTAAGAGCAACTAGTAGTGAGGATTAGAGGGGTAATAATTACCAGAATTAAAACTACTATGTCGAGAATATTTTTATTAATTAAATATTTAGAAAAGACAATCTAGTCATGTTATGTCCAACTGGCATGCTCCACACCAGACTCATTATGCTACTTCACTATGAAGTTGTATGAAATTAATAATTATTATTAGAATTCAATAAAATAAAATGTATTACAGACTATTTAATAACACAGTCAGTCTGAACTAATGATTTAAATTATTATTATTGACATATTATGTTAACAATAACTAATACTTAATATTTATATAATTATGATGAATGATTAGCAATATTTTAGGATATATCCAGACTTCTTACTTAACAGCTACTTAGAGAACTCATGGGTTATGACCTTTAAAAGTAATTAATAATAACTACCTGTTCCTCGAATAACTAATGTTGGATACAATTTTAGACCATCTGCTCGGAAAGCAGGGTTTTCAAAAAATTCCTGAAATTCAAAGTTCACATCTAATATTATGCATAGCTACAATTAAAGACTTTCCTGAAAATTAAATAAATAAATAATACATATATTTATTTATTTTTATAAAAAAATTAGCTCATAGCAAGACCATTTTATCATGAAATTAATTTCAGCACCCATATCTTTTAAATCACACGCATTTTCATTATTGTGTGATTTCGGATTTCCTGACATGTTGATGAATAGATTTTTTTTGTAATTATGATGTTTTCCAACAACGATATAGCCATTAATAAAAATGTATTGAGTGCATCGTTAAATAAATATTATTATTCTTGTTGTCCACCATTATAAATATAAAAACAATTCATCTGCCATAACACTTTAAAATCTGAAAATACTTAAGAAAACACAAAACAAAATAACATGTACTCACAATAAACTGCTCCACATCTCTCTCCCAGCCAACGTTTGGCAGGTCGGGCATCATGTGAACAACGACTTTGAACCCTGCATCTTTAGACATTTGAAACGACTCACAGACTGCCTTTACTGTGTGACCTCTGGAAGATAATATCAGATGCATTAAAAACACTTAGTATTAGGACTGCAGTTTGCCATAAAATTAAGTCAAAATCTTGGTATTTTGGATAGAATGTTTTATTTTATTCAACATCAAAAGTATATCTCAGTGTTTTAAGAGAGATTCAGCATCGTCTAACAATGTTTTCATGGTAACAAAAATAATTATGGAATAGGAACTGAAATATTTCAATAATTTTATTTTAAAAATCAGGGGATGTAGTTTGGTATTTAATCTCAGTTATACCGGGAATTTTTTTCCAAACTGATGTCCACCTTGTTTGGGAGATAACTTATAAAGGCTTTGCCTGTTGATTGTGTTTCATAATCAATAAAATATCACAAAACAGACCTGTTTGTGTCTCTTGCGACATCTTCGTAAACACTCTGCACCCCGATCTCCAAACGTGTACAGCCATACTTCAGCATGTCACTAAACAAAACAGGACGCATTCAACCACAGTATGTCCATAATAATTAAACTACTGCAAATAAATTTAATGGTCTGGCTTAACTTAAAGCTAAAATAATATATATTTTTGTAAGCAATTAGGCAAATTTAAATGCATCTATTAATAAGTAAAATAGCAAAATGGAGGATAACTGTCTAATAATATCCTACGAATTTTAACTAAAATACACATACACATAAATACACATATAATGCACACTGTTATCTGGTGCCTGAAAAATTCTGATTTCAAATGAACTGGCTCATTAAAGGGAAGTTAGATGCTTTACACTGGTTATCAAGGCACCCTTACAGTGACACTGAACATTACCTAACAGCAAAAGTATGAAAAAGAACAGACCTGATATGTTTTCTCAGACAGTAATCAGGTCGAGTCTCAATGGTGATACCAATACATTTTGTCGTACTTTTTTCGGAATATCTGAAAAGCAAAACAATTTTCTGTTAATAATTTTAATGTTCCCATTATACAGGGGAAAATATTTCAAAATCCAGTATAACTAAATTCACGTGGGTTTTTTTTTCCCACTTAGATGACCCAGGGTTATCACTGGATTTTCTCCACTGGCGGTCAAATGAAATTTCTTGTGAAATTTGTTGAGTCGAATTATTTGATTTTAAGTTAAAATTGAAAAAAGTCCTCTCCATCCTGTATGCTTCAAAAGACACCTTTCGAGGGTCAGTGAGATCTCTATAACCTATTGTTTGCTTACATGAATTATATTTGTGTAACTCATGGGTTACCTAATAGGCTGTATGTTTTATTTAATGATGCACTCAACACATTTTGTTAATGGTTATATCGGCGTCAGAAATATTTTTAATTAGAAAACTCCCTAGTGGTCACCTGACAAGTAGGCCTATCGATCTTCAATCAACCCGATGTCATGAGGGTACTCTCACCACTAGGCTATCGAGGCACCATGGTTGTATGAGAGGGAGCCTTTATAGCCTAGTGGTGACTATGCCCGCCTGTCACACAGTCAATCTGAGATCAATCCCTGTCAAGTAGCCACAAGGGATTTTCAAATTAAAATGTGTCTGACGCTGATATAACTGTTAATGTTACATCGTTACATTTAAAAATAAAGTAAAATGGTCGTATGAGAATTTCATTAAAAATAATAACAACAACAACACTTACTTGACGGCTTCCTCCACTGAGCTGCTGGTGTTTCCGGACAGAGCGTCGTGCAGATTTTGGATGAAGTAGTCGCGGTAGTCGTCCGGCAGCGACATGAACGTCCCACCCATTACAATGAACTCCACCTTGTCTACACTGTGACCTAGCTGCTTGAGCTGGAAACAGTCAGCACAAATATAAACATAACAACAGCCTTAGACACAACAGCCACAGAAGGAGATTAATAGAAAAAACATACAAAATAAAATAAGATCATAACAATTTAACTGAACACTTCTAATAAAGGGTGCACACATACACATACACATACACACACACACACACCACACACACGTATACAAGGTATATACAACTCTACATATTCAATCAGTTTTCTTTCAACCAACAAGTTTCAAAGAGTTTATTTATTATTTGCTTTATTTCCATTTTTTAAATTATAATACTTAGAATAAGAAACTAAAGTAAATTCGAAAAAAAACAAAAAAAACAATTATTTGTGCAGTTTTATATTCTAAGCTATAATACTTATAACATGAAATTACTTCAATTTGAGACTTTTTAATATGGAGTGTTTTTTAATATGGAAAATATCAACCAAGTTTTAGTTAATCAGTATTTGTCAAGGCTCTGCTGAGACAAATACTGATTAACATCACGAGGTAGCGAATTTTATTTATCCTATAACACTTCTAATACAACATTTTAAATTGTTTTGGAGTTTTTTGTATACCAAAATAAAAAGTAACATCTATATTGTAAATTAATCTTACTAAAACATTACACTAAGCTGTACATATTGTGTACAACCAATTATCAGTTTACTAATTTGCATACCATTATCACATGATTAGACATAAAATAAAAAATCTAACATGTTTATGTCATGGATATCATGAGGAAGTTACAGGATTAAAAGGATTATTTTGCAAACCTGTCAAATATATTGGTACATTAGTATAAGCACAAAGAGACAAAGGAAGGAAGGCAATGTTTATTTAACAACGAACTCAACACATTGGTGTATGGTTATATGATGTCGGACATGTGGTAAAGGACCACTTTGATAGTAAGGAAGGAAACCTGCTGCTGCCACATATGCTACTCTTTATGATCAGCAGCAAGGGGTCTTTTATATGCACCATCCCATAGACAGGATAGCACATACCATGGCCTTTGATAAACGAGTCGTGCACAAAGAGAAAGATAAAACAGCACTGACCTGCTCCACTCTGTGGCGTGTCTGAAGGTATGGGTTGTATCTGGCTCGGATTGCCCGCATAGACGTGGGCTAAAATAAAACACAGAACTGAGACATCATCATTACTTCTATAGTTAAAGGATTTTAGAATAAAGAGAACATGTCTTATTAACTAAATTAACATTATCATGCAATGCCTATAAAATATGGTTTTAAAATTTAAATCCTCTTTTGAAGTGTTTTAAGATCTGGAAAAGAAATAGTGCAAACAGATAATTTAAACATGGAAGTGCAGTACAGATACGTAACAAGGCCCCGTGCTTATAAACTTTAAAGTCTAAACTTGAATAAAGTCCTGACTTTAACATCATGGGAACACCATTCAAACAGCATTACATTATAGTCTGGACTTCAGTAAAGTCTAGACAATTTAAGTAAAGCTAGACGTTGAGTTTTATATGCACAAGACTTGGTTAAATGAAGTACCTGTGCACACTGAACTCTGCATGTACCAATAACAGTTATCCCATTCAACCCTGTCACTCACCTCGTATCCCGTGTACGACTGTGTGGAATATTCAAAATCAGAGTCCGGCCCTCCAGGGCAATACCTAAACAAACAAAATATGTGTGAATTTGGTTATGTATCATTATATACACTGAATACATCAAAAACAATGGGGGGAAAACCTCACCAGACCGAACTTAGCAACTTGACTGAACTTCAGTAGAAATATTTAGCTGTATTGCCATGATCATGGCCATAGGAACTGGAGGGGTAAAGGGGGCACGTGCCCACACATTTTTCTTCTTTTTTTTTTCTTCTTGTCAAGTCGATGGGGTCAGATAAAGAATCTTCTACAAAATTTGAGGATTGACAGGTCTGGGCTGTCAGTTTTAGGGCTCTGATGGTGCAGCTGATCATCAGACTATATGCTTTGTTGCTAATCAGAAAGAGTATCATAGGTGAAGGTAGTAAATTATTTTCAAACTATCACAAGGTCCACAACCATGTCTGACATCATATAAACCTTAAAAAAAGGTGTTGAGTGTGTCATTAAATAAAGCAAATCTCTCCCTCCCTCTTCTCTCCCCTCTCCATCTCTCTGTTGGTATTGGTTGCATTTTATTTTAGTGCTTACATCAATTTAAAGTCCAAGCCTATTGTTATAACTGAATGGCACACTCAACACATTTTTATTAATGGTTATATTGGTACTGGAAAGCATTCTTTAATTTTTTTAAACCTAGTGGCTCACTGTATGGGATCTATCTTTGATCTCTGACTGACCGCACATCAGGCAGGTGTTTTTATCACTAGACTATCAAGGCGCCATACAAGCAGACTACCCATATCTGAGCTATACAGGCTGTCTGATTATAAAACTGTTGTAGTGGGTTGGAACCAGTACTAAGACGTAAGTTCAGTACATACAAATTCATAATAATTAAAACAAGAATTTTATTTTATTAGGCTAACGTCAAATATTAATAAACTATTAATACTCATTGTTTACTCTTATCAATCCCTGTCAGGTATCCGATTTTTCTAAAATAAAATGGCTTTCAACGCCAACATAACTGTTAATAAAAATGTTTTGAGTAAGCACTAAAATAATATGAAATATATGTATTGTCTGTTTACTCACACACAGATGTTCCCTGTCATGGCTATGTGAGGACATCTGTGAGGTTTACACATCACTGCAACCACTGCAATCTAAAAACACGATAATAAAATATTACAGAATCCTGGTTTAATCCCTGTTTAGGATACCATTAGGATTTCTATTATATATCAACAGAGATTGACCCTGCTCAACATTTATTTCATGGATATCATAAATGGATCTGTTTTGCATGCTTGTTTTAACATGTTGTGCGCATCTGCGTCTTTATCAGTGTATGTGTGTGCAAGTGTGTGTGTGTGTGCGCATATGTGTGTGTCTGTGACAGATTATATTTTCATAAGTTAACACAATGAAAGCAGTACTGAGGACAATATTTGATACATATACCAAACAAAAGTGTGTAAGGTGTCAATAATATTTATGAGACACTACATTTAACCATGAAATACAGTTTAAATATATGCTCATGTGTGATAACAAGGACCATCAAAATCAAGAAAATCAGCCATTTCCATTCTGTTTCATTTTGAAAATAATAATGAAAACAAGTTTACAACGTCAAGGATGTGATCCACATTGATAGTATATTCAAGAAACGAGAGTACACATCAGTGTTTGCTAAATCAATTATGGAACAATGACTACAACAAGAATTAGTCTACTGATGGGATTAATTCTAGTTACACCATATATCAACAAAAATTACTTAATGTATTAAATATATGTACCAATGCTAATACACAATATGTTAGATCATGTTTTGGATATTGCCTATATAATCAGTTTATACAGGAAAATACAAACAAATGTAAAAGATGATTCACAAAGGATCTTTACTTACCCCACTTGCAGTTCTTACAGGTTTGGCTCGTAACTTTGGAAGTAACACCTACAATAAACAAACAAATATCCATGTTATTTGTGCTCAACCACATTTTACATGTTCTATTGTTGTTCGTGTATAATAGTTAATTTATAAAACAAACATCAGGATTAATACGGTCTTACGATAATTATAAAAGTTTAATATACATCAATAATAAAAAAGGAAGGGGGCACATTCTCCCCTCCGCCTACCACCAACCCACCCTTGTTTCTTTGGTCATACACAGTACCTTTTTGTACTGCTGTGGAACTGCTGCAATGATGTCTACAAGTCGAGGCTGGCTTGACATGCAGTACTTGCTGGCTATTCTCGTTTTCAGCCTGAAACATGACGTTATACATAAATTTTTACAACAAAATATATCTAGAGAATAACTAGTTAATGACGTTTGATATTAGCTGTGAAGGTAAGCATAAAGCCGATATCAAGCGTCATTAACTAGTTATTATCTTTATCCTGCAATCGAATATATTTTGGAGTGGATAAGTATTTTATCACTAGTTGTTTGAACAAATTTGTACAAAAAGTTTTCATAAACATACTTTTCTGTGACGTCAGAGCAGTTCATTTTGTATGTATGTTCATGACGTCAAAAATCATAATCTGCTAGTATATGTTTATGACTTTGCTTTAATCAGTCATCAAACATGCCAACAGAAACATCGGTTGCAGGATAAATGAACATATTTATATTTACAAATAAATATATTATTTCTCTCAGTTCTAACAGAATTGTATATGCCAAGAGACACAAAACATGCACTCTAAGAACAGACTAAAATACAATGCTATAATACTGCACGTCAAACATGTCAGGGTTGTAGTGAATCGGTGAGAAAGACAGAAAAAGAGAGAGAAAGAAATGTTTTAACTTTTATTTAACAATGCACTCAACACCTTTTATCTATAGATATGGAATCAGACCATTATGATAAAAACACAGGAAATATGCTGCACCATCCATTAGACATGACAGCACCTACTACAGCCTTTGCTGCATCAGTAGTGATGCACTGGTTTGAATGAGACATAGACCAATGGGAAAAGAAAAAGAAATGTATACCGATTGAGATCAACGTCTTTTCCATCTTGGTGCGCTTTGACGAGGGCACTGACAATCTCGGTTACGGTCTTCACCATCAGCTCTTCCTTTGAGGTATCCGACACTGATTTTACTTTTAAAAATAAAAACAAGTCAACAATATATTAAAAATAAAATAAAATATTAAGACAGATACAGAATGAGTGCGTGTGTGAGTGACAGACAGATAGGTTTTAATATAGGCCTACAATGCACTTGACATATTTTTACTTAGAGCTATGTTACCATTTGTATAGTGAAGAAAGAAACCCACTGCCACCACATCAGCTATTCTTTCAGATATTAAATCAATCCTATTTCAGTATTTAATAAAACCCCATCTGGTGTATAAACAATTCTGAATCATTTTACGTTTAGGCCTAATGCAGTAATACTAATAGGCTACAACTTGCTAATAAATTTTCTATTAGGCCTAAATCACAACTTTTGCTAATTATTTTTTTAATAAAAATATACCCCATTGCTTCCAACATAACCCTATAAATATGAACAACTGTCATTCATTTTATGTCCATATAAAGATGACTATACTGATAATATTGACTGTAAAAGGTTTACATTATTTTGCTGGCATGAGGAAGGGGTGGGTGGAGATGGGGTAAATACGGTTTAAACTTAAGGTCAGATTGGGCCTTTCAACATATTTTAGTTCTGTTGTTATAGTTAAACATTACTTTTCTCAGATTACATCGTACCTTGCTTCTTCCGATTACCCATGATGTAACACACTACTCACTAGTAGTAAAGCCACGAAATACGCATCAGTAATAAATAAGCGAATATATTATTAGGCACCAGTCTATAATGAGTATCATGCTTTTGAGT
Organism: Peltospira smaragdina; assembly: GCA_032361425.1. NCBI lineage: Eukaryota > Metazoa > Mollusca > Gastropoda > Neomphalida > Peltospiridae > Peltospira > Peltospira smaragdina. The sequence goes on from JAUTBW010030113.1 coordinate 8,601, forward strand.
GTGTCGGTGAATTTTATGATAAAATTTAATAAGTGAAACCATAGTTTTGTAAATATTCGGAATTTTAACTGATTGTTTGACTTAAAGATATTTCAATAAAGACACTGCATGAATATAATAAGTTTTGTATTAATGAAAAAATAAGCCTCATAAACACTTGTTACACCGGTTGCAAATTTACAGTTAATGTGTAGCACCAGTCAATCATATTTTCATTTCCGGGGATAATCGAAAGATGGCATGTTTTGCGATGTTCACTTTCATGATTTAGGCTAATATTTTTAAGGTGTGTTAAGAATATTTTTAAGGCTGGTTCAACAGCGATAAAAAAATATCACCATGTACTGTTTACAGTGGCTCATCCCTGTTCTTTTAATTCCAAAGCCTCTGAACCCTGCGTTTATTTACAATCATGCCATGTTTATTGTGCTCTATTTGACAAGTTTTTTCCTCGTAAGGAAACCGTGTACAATATGCAGTATTGTTTTTCTAGCCGCTGTATGTCTCATATGCTACAGTTGTGTTGGTAACTGTATTCTCTGGCATTGTTCCAAGGAGGAATGTGAAGGAGCAGGCTGTCAAGATGGATGAATTGAGTGAACTTCCTGAATTTAAAGAATGAAGTTAAACTGCAATTTCTAAGAGTGTATCATCATCTTCACCATCACTATTAATACCATCATTAACAATATATGACCTGCAACATACTGTTTTGATAAGGTGCTAGTGACAAACACCCTTCACTAATTATGCAGCAATGACAGTAACAGTCTTGTGATAAATTGCAATTACGTCTTTCAAACACAAGAGCAGCAGAGAAAGAAGATGCTAGTGGAGTTAGTACATCTCCAGTAGGAGACCCCAGATATTTTATATTTTAATATATTAAAAAAGTAATGCTTCTGTTCTTGTTCACCCATCACATTTCATTCTTTTGACTGGAAGTTGTGGAATTACTTGGCCACAGAATTTTTTTTAATAAATAATTGGCAGTGAAATTATTATTAAATTATGTTAAAGGTTAAATATAGAAATTAATGTGAACAGGAATTAGATAATGTACTAGTGGAATTGTTATTGTTAAAGTTTGTAAACTATTTTTATGAAAATAGTTATTAAAACGGCTGTTTGAAATAAAAGATTGTTATCAGTTTCATATGAAGATAGTTAATATCAGCATGTGTTCAGTATGAATCTTAATGTGTGCAACGAATCAGTTTTGAACACAGAACATTTACATTACTGCTTTAATCTAGCAATAAATGTATTGTCCATTTTGATCCCAGAACAGTAAATTGTTTCATGAAATATTTTTAAATTGCATTATTAACAAAAGAATATGCAGTTAATGTGTTAATTTGAGCAAAAAAGTGCTTGTTTTATTTATGCATGTTATCTTTTAAATGACTTTTATGTACGGTATATTGAATGTTTTTAAGATTGTACTTAATTATAATTATGTGAAATTAATAAATGATCAGACTATATTTAGTTGTAATAATTTGTACCTTGAAAACATTGAAACATTTTACTTTTAATGTTTAGTGTACTTTTCAAAAATCTGTTAAAATTTCGCTCTCGGTACTTAAAATGTGTTTATATTATACAGCATATTATTTCCATATGCAAGCAATATTATATTATTGAAATTAAAATTGGAATTTGTCGTTTAATTCATTGTAGAGGTAATTTTATGAACATTGCTTATATATTTGCACTGATTTTGCGAAGTAATTGTGTTATCTCTAGAGTTGCTGAGAAAAACCCAGACATAAAACTACCCAGGATTTGCTGCAGATATTTTTGTTCATGTTGCTGCTGGCTATTAAATGACACATTTTCACTTGTACATTGCAAGCATTACCGTGTGTATCAATGTTATCAAAAACATGTCTTTTAAAAAATGTATTCTTAATGTGTTAATCATAGGATGAAGCAAAATGTTACACTGTTAAAAAAGAATGTTGAAGTAACTATTAGGTACATTAGACCCAACACATCCAATTGAAAGAGGATGCAGATCTATGTTGATAACATACTGCCCTTGTCATTCGATTGCTCCATGAAAGTTATATAAATAACAGTGGTGTTATCTTTATTATTTTTCCCCACTATTAAATGATACAATTTATTATATACATAGTAATGAAATATATAAATCTACAGAAATTATAAAAGTGATATTTCACTAAAAAATTATATTTTCACTGTATTTTAGCTAGTGAAAATATGAAAATGGTATTCTCATTTGTAGCCGATGATGTAATACTTTATTTTTTAGAGTTAATTTGACCCTCACATGCAGAGACCAATTTTATCAAGTGATTTTGTGGCACATGTTGCATTAAAATTGTTTAAATTATAACTTTGACTAAAACAGTTTTGCTAAAAGGGAATAAAAAACGAAAGATAGATTAGTCATAACAAGTCTTTTGTGTCCATATTGGGCCTAACTTAACCATAAAGAATAACAAATGAGGTCAAAGAAACTAGTGGGCTCAGATACAAGCTATCAATAATAAAAGCGGCATTTCGAGGTTAGAAAATACATTATTTTAGTTTTTTTGCAATAGATGTAGATGCAAAAGATAGACCATTTCATGGTTTTTAACGAATACAATTTTTATGTCATCTCGTGATGTGTGAAAATATCACTTTATTTGATCACTCATTGACTTTTTTTTTTTTATTATTATTTTCATTATTATTATTTATTATTATTATTATTATTATTATTATTATTATTATTATTATTATTATTATTATTATTATTATT
>JAUTBW010030224.1:0-11375 GCA_032361425.1 Peltospira smaragdina
TATCTATACAGTAATGATAATTCAGTCTTGCGTATCTATACAGTAATGATAATTCAGTCTTGCGTATCTATACAGTATATTCTATCACCTTCAGATTTGCGCACCATTTCCGCTATGACAGACTCGTTTTCAACTGGGTTTAACGAACACGTTGAATAAACCAGTCTGCCTCCAACGTTGAGAAGTTCTAACCCTCGTTTTAAGATCTTTATCTGCAGTCTGGAAACAAATTTAAAAGAAAAAAAACTTAAGATATAAAAGCTGGCATGCATGTAAAGGCATATCTATCACTGTACAACGATCTTTAATAATAAAGATTTCAATAACAATGAATTGAATAATGTTCTATGGGTAAACATCTGGGTATTTTCCTGTAAAAAATGTGTAGGCATGCATTTAAAAAATATGTTGTGTCTCATTAAACAAGCAGTTTTCGTTAATCTGAATTTAAAACTGAGTTTCAAGGGTAGAGATTACTAGATCAACTTGTTAATTATCAGTCAACAGAATGTCAATTATGCTTTTTCACCTACCATCTTAAATGTTACCTACTACATTTTGTTCAGTAGTAGTAAAGGACCTTCATTATAATTTTTATTATGTTATTTTATTTTATATGTTATAACTTATATTATATTTTTAGTTACTTTAAAAAAAACTGTTTTGATCTGTTAAATGGGTCACTTCTTTGAAACAGCAAGTCTTTAAGCACTTTGTCGATCACAGATATAATATTAAATTTGTCTGATGACACTTCGACTTTGTGTTGTGCAGAGTTGCAATTTTTTTTACTATAATTAACTGTTTTATCATTCAGATTACATTTTCTTTTCACACATGTCTCGTTCCACCCAGTGCCCCACGACTGGCATATCAAAGCTATGGTATGTGCTATCCTGTATATGGGATAGTGAATATAAAGATCCCTTGCTGCTAATCGGAAAGAGTAGCCCATGAAATGGCTGCAGCTGGTTTTCTATCTTCATGGTCCTTAACCATATGTCTGATGCCATATAACCGTACACCAATGTGTAGAATGCATCGTTAAATAAACATTTCCATCATTCCTTCCTTCCTTCACACACTGACCAGTACACACCTACCCATGCATGCCGTGTCCACTTATGGGTTTCCATTTGCTCCACACATCAGGGTTCTTTCTCATCGTGCCGTCACCACTAAAATAAAACACAAATAAACACAATTACATACATCATCCAATTAATGATACTCTTTCACATACACAAAACATTACTCTGCAGTTATCTGGGTTTGGTAATTTTAAATACTAACAACAGCTATATCAATGTCTGGCAATAAATATGCTTTGAGTGACTGGGCCGAATATGTTTATTTAATAATCACTCAAACATTTTTATTAATGGTTATAGCAACATCAGAAAAATATTAATTATAAAAAATCCCTGCTGGCTCACTGACAGGGATCGATCTCAAATCAGCTGTGTGTCTGGCATGAGCTTTCACCAAAAGGCTACCGAGGCACTTTTACTGGCACTGGTTACAGAATTATAACACAGTGAGCTAAAACATTAGTGCACCTTGATAGTCTAGTGTTGATGGCGCCTGTCTTAGTAAATAAACCTTTTAACAATGCACATATTTTAGTTAAGCTCAAGTTCCACTTACTTATTTTCAAAGATAAAAGAAATTGCCTTCATTATTAATATATTGAAGACATATGGGATAAGAACATACCTGCAAGGAACATCAGCTAGAACTCGATCAAACAAATAGAACTCCAACTTTTCACCCTGAAACAAGACATTTTGATTCTTGAAATTATTGTGTGTGATGTACATTATTACACTAATTCATCATCTAAATATATTTTACTTTTGCAACCTGAATGGATTTCAACAAACTGCAATTATATGCATTGTTTTATTGTTCAATTACTCTTTAATTACAACACGATATATTTTATAAAACACTGTAAATTGTTTAACCTGTTGTACAATATAGTTTACAGTTTATTGTTTTTACACAATCTGTTTATTTAAGTTATGGCCAATATCCATAAGTCAAGACCTGAAATGGGTAGCTGCCAGTACCTAAAATTTTAAAACATTTGCCACATCTTAAAATTACATTGTCGATTTTACCATGTTTTAACACTGATCACTAATACAACATACAAGTACTACAGTACCTGGATTACACTTGTTAGCCTTTGTTATCAGAGATATCATCAAACACTAAATACAAATTTTGCCATTTTGTTTAAGTGAGGTGGTCTCCCTGTGAAAGGACATGTACTAACATAGAGCGTTTGTGTGTGACCTAGATAGTGTTAGTAGCGTAATGAGTCTGGTGTGGAGTGTGCCAGTTAGACATAAAATGGCTGGATCATCTTTTCTAAATGTTTAAATAATAAAAATATTCTCAACATAGTAACTTAAAATACCTTTTTGAATCTCAGATATAACAAAAATCAAAGTCAAACATTGATGTTTTTCCTATTTCACAAGAAGTTCACCAAATGAGTTATCTCTATTGTCAGCAGCTAAAATGTAACATGATACAGCAATGAGTTTACTAAAAGTTAACTTGTACTGGCAAACTCTGGTGCATTCAGTTTGAGTATACTCACAGGTGACAGTCTGTGTGTTAAGTTACGGCCAATTTTCAAGACCTGATATCAGCAGTGTTGATTTTATGTACCCTGTCTCCAAGTTACACCTAATTTTCCTAAGTCAAGATCTGAAATTGGCAGTCATGTTGGCACACACCTACCTCTTTGCTGGACCTCAGTTTGGGGAAATTGTACGCGTTCTCGTTCACCACCACACAGTTTGGAGTACCCAGTCGTTTGATCTGGTGAACCATCATGTAGCAGCGCTTGTTGTCCAAATCATTCGCAACAATAAAACCATCTGTGTAACATAATAATAATAAGTTTTTACAATTATTTAATTGCACACTCAGTAGTGTTATTAAATGTTTATACTAGGATTAAAGAAGGAAAGGAAAGAAATGTTTATTTAATGACGCACTCAACACATTGATATACGGTTATATGGCGTCATATGGTAAAGGACCATGCAGATAGAGAGGAAAGCTGCTACCGCCACTTCATAGGCTACTCTTTCCGATCTTTTATATGCAAGGGATCTTTTATATGCACCATCCCATAGACAGGATAGCACATACAACAGCCTTTGATATACCAGTCGTGGGGCACTGGCTGGAACGGAACATAGCCCAATGGGTATACTAGGATTAGAAACAATATCAATTATAAAAATCCTTAAGGCTCACTGACGGGGATCGATCTCAGATCAACCGCATGTCAGGCGGGCGCTTTGACCACCAGGCTATCAATGTATCAATAATCTTTACAGATTTACGATCTTTAACTATTGATTATAAATGGAAAATATAATCACTTGTGATAACAGAATTATAGTATGGGGTCATTCTGTATAAATTCACAAATAGGATGCAACCTGACCGATTCCACTTTTGAAATATTTATGTATTTGAGACCAAACAAACATGTATCTCAAAAAAATTCAAAATTGGAATTAGTCGGGTTTCAATTTTCTATTTTATTGGGCGATTTGACGTGGAACGACCCAATGCTTTATCACAGTAATCCAAATAGCTGTTACTGTTATTGTTTTATGAACCATCACCACAGCTACACACCTGGTATGGGGTTGCTCTCATCAGCATGCAGGTACTCGATCAGCTGAGCAGTTTTCGACCCTGGTGCAGCACACATATCCAGTATCTGCAAACAACACAAACAAAACTAGAACAGTAGATCTTCTTTCAGTAAAATGTGTGGCTGGTTACAGAAATGTGTGCATTTGAACTTTAGGACTGAAACTATAAAACTCAGAGACATAAAACATAACAATATATATATATATATATATATATTTTTTTTTTTATTATTATTTTTTTTTTAATGATGCACTCAACACAATTTTAGTTATGGTTTTATTGGCATTGGAAAAGATTGTATTTAGAATTAGAAATGAAAGGAGTTAAATGGTAGTAAAGAGTAGGTTAGCTTGTATTTTATTTACAGTTATATGATAAAATAAGATAATTTGATTGTTTTAACACAAGTGAACAGTTTAAACTCTTTTTTTATCAGTCCTCCATGTCAGTTTACCTTAGTTAATATTTAAATTTGATGTTTATTTAAACTGTTTTTATGCTACTTGTTTTTATGCTTTCCTATTTTTATGTTTAATTTCTTTCTGAAGATATCAAATTTTGGTTGATGAAATACTGAGATACGAATGGGATACACTCATGGTTTTAAGCAGAGACTTCACTTTTATTAAAGACAAACAAGACTTACTTTGTGATGAGGCTGTACGTCCAGCAACAATGGAGGAATCATGCTGACAGCTTCTTGTCTTGATATGTTGCCCTGAGAATGTGATAAATATAAAATAACAACAACAACAACAATTTAATCAACTATTAACCGTTAAGTAACCTTTTTAAAAAAACCAGTTGTGAAGCACTGGTTGTAACAAGCACATTTGTGTAATGCATAACCATAACATTTGCGTTAATATGGTGATTTCATACAATATTTTATGCAATCATGGGAAACATTTTTTTACTTTGTATAAAAATCAGCAAATGACTAAAATTATCTATGCACAAAGTGAACGTGGATTAAAAAAAAAAAATTAAATGATGACCACATATTTGCTAATGGTTATGTCGGCACGAGGAAAACATTTAATTGCAATAACCCTAGTGCCTCATTGACAGCGACTGATCTGAGACTGATTGTCAGCAGCCTCTTTCATCACTAAACTACCAAGGCACCGTTGATTTTGATCAACATGCTTACACTTTCTGTCTCAGCAATAAGGAAATTGTGCAGATTCTTCAACAGGGTGTTGTTCCGAACGGCTTTCTTTGTCGTATCAATATGCCAGGCAAGCTCATCCGGGTACCTAGAAAATTACAGAGAGAGAAATGTTTCATTTTAATTATGATTATATGGTGTCGGACATGTGGTTAAAGACCATTCCAGTAGGCAGCAAGCAATATATTTTATTACCCATATGGTTCAAAATATCTTGTTACGTATGTATCAAAGTGATATGTCCTACAAAAACGCCAAGTGGGACGTAACACTTTGGTGTTCCACGACTGGCTCACAGAATCTTGCTCTGACATCATACGATCAAGCACTGGGGTGTATTTTCAAATTCCTTTAGTGCTAAAATTGTGTAAATTCCTCTTAAATGATGGCGTTATATATAAAATCACATAGTGATGTCATCAGTTATTGCAATTATCGTTATCACAGCATTAAGAATCTTTTCCCTGATTACCGGTATCTGTATTATTTTGCATTATTTTTATTTAAAACAGACAATGGGTAATAAATAGGATATTAAACTCGCTTCCATTTCACATCATGTTTATGTCCCTCATGAAATAATTATTTCAGTCTGGACATAAACATGATACGAAATGGAAGTTTAATTCCTATAAATATGCACCATCCCACAGACAGACAGCACATACTACGATCTCTATTACACTTGTTGTAGAGCACTGGCGGAAATGAAATCTAGAAAATAAATACAACAATCACTTTTACTTAAGGGTCAATCTCAATATGCAATGGAATGCATCATTAAATAAACATTTCCTTCATTCAGTATGCAATATATCACACTAACCTGTAAGGCTGTAGCACACTACTTGCAGAATCTACCAAAATAAAGACTAAAATCATTACAGTCTAGGCGTTCCCACCATACAACCTGATCATATGTTACAAGTCAGTATGACAAATCACATAATGAGAACGCCCATTAAAGTTACTATGTCGAGAATATTTTTATTATTTAAACATTTAGAAAAGACAATCCAGTCATGTTATGTCTAACTGGCACGCTCCACTCCAAGCTCATTATGCTACTAACGCTATCTAGGTCACATACAAACACTCTATATTAGTACATTAATACATTCTTTAATGGGCAGACCTGCCTCACTTAAATAAAATAGCCACATTTGTATTTACCGTTTGACGATATCCCTTGATAGCAAAGGCTAACAAGTGTAATTCAGGCATGTAGTCATGTGTGGAACGTACCAGTTAGACACAACATGACTGGATTGTCTTTTCTAAATGTTTAAATAATAAAAATATTCTCGACATAGTATCTTTAAAAAACTACACTAACTATTAATATTTTGAGAAATAAAGAGTACACTTACCAAGAAATGCACTTGGGTGCTGGCAGTGTTTTGTCGTCCACGGTCAGGTTTGTGAGCTCATTTAGAAACTGTTCCTTGATGACCTTCAACAACTGTGTGGCTTGTCTGAAAATTAACAAACAATCGAAACTTTAAAATTTGATATTAATATGATACAATTAGCACTATAAAACTTAACATTAATATCATAAAAGTAGCACTTAAAAAATTTACTTTAATATGATCCAAGTGCACTTTGAAATATTAAAAATGATACAAGTAACAAATCTAGTTTGCTAATTGTTTCTTTAGTTCAAATACACACACTATACATTTAACTAAATAATACACTAATTCTAGATTTTTTGTTTATTATATATAATCTGTATACAATTACAAACCTGCGTGTGCCAGTGATACGGAAAGTAACAGGCAAGTCTTCCTTTAACGTCTCATAAAACTTATCAAATTCTCCTTCAGGTACAAAGTTTTGACCCTGCAATGCAAATATAAAAAAAACACAGGTTATAAAATAATTGCTATTTAAGATGACAATTTTTTTAATGTCTTTTAAGCACAAACACGACAAATAGAAATTACAAGAAACAAAAATGAATGAATGAATGAATGTTTAACGACACCCCAGCACAAAAAACATATCGGCTATTGGGTGTCAGAAAAAGGTTAAATGTGGGTGAGTCAGTTGATTCATCTACCTAAATATAATTCATGTAATTACTTAACTGATAGATCCTTTGCTCGTGGTGGTGTGGGTAGTCAGATCAGTTCCAGAAGGTGGACCCATTGGGTTTTGTCTCGATTCAGCCAGTGCACAACAACTTGTGGAACAAAGGCTGTGGCATGTGCTCTCCTGTCTGGGAGAGTGCAAATAAAAAATATTTTCTGCTAATTGGAAAGAATAACCATGTGGTGGCAGCATGCTTCCTTTCTAACTATCATAATAGTCCTTAACCATATGTCTGATGCCAAATAATTGTAGATAAGATAAAATGTGTTGAGTGTATCATTAAATAAAACTTGTTTGGCATATATTTTATGCATGCCTTGAAATTTAATAGTAGTGGAAATCATATTGTTCTGCAGCAAGATAAGTAGTAACTGCTAGGTTGGTGTTTCCATAGCTTATTTTAAAATGGTACAGCACTATGCCTCTGTAGTGTTGTACCATTCTCCCTGCAATCAACACCATAATACCCCAGTATCCATCAGTATGTCCCCCACCCCACCCATTTCACTTGTAGGATTTTAGTTTTGCATACATATACAAAAGGTTATTATTATTTTTTATATTTTATATATATATATATATATCGAAATATAATCGAAATATTTTGAGGTCATGGTTCGGTCATGTGCAGAGTGTTTTAAGTATTAAGCTTGACGAGAATACCCTAATATTTGACCCAGCCTGAATTTTTTGCTAAATATTTATGCCTAGGAAATAGTAGAAAGACCCCCAAAATGTTTTGTTTACCATGCCATGTTACATTCCTAGAAAAAACTACTGCCACATTGTCACTGACAATGAATGAACATTAGTTCAGGCACCTGTAGATATAGACAAATGCATAGTCAGTGGTGTAAGTGCTCACTTAGACACAATTGGTCCAAATTATAACCAGTGAGTCATTGGGTTGTTTGAAATAATATTTCAGACGTGGATAAGTGATGTAGCTGTTAATAAAGTGAAGTTAGTGCATCATTATAAATGTTGCTGTACTATAAACAGTATCTTGAATTACTGATGGTTTCCATTTTTCAAGTTAAAGTAGAGACTGGTCTTTGACCACTGCCAAATATAATATGGATAATGGCATGTACTAATAATTATGGATAATGGCATGTTCTAATGCCATCCATAACTATTAACTATAAGTGAGCAAGTTGCAGTTGTCTTGGATCAGATAATTTTTGGTATTTACCACCACAATTATTCATCTGCTCTGCTTTAATCATTAATTTTTTTAATTTTTTAAAAAAAAATTTAATTTTTTTTTTAAAATAATAAAATGGAACTATGTTGTTTTTATTCAGTGCATTTAATGTCTTTAGATTGAGGATGATAATTAATAAAAATAAATAATAAAATAATGCACCCCCACACTCCGGAAATGAACTGGGCTGTTCGACATAGCATGCAGTAAATGAAGTCTTTCCGAGGTAAAACAAAACGTCACTCAGCTATATTTAATATTAATGGAAAACATGTTTTATACAATAATCTAATGTTTTATTATTAAAATATTTAACAGTGTTTCTTACTTCTTATTGTTAGATCACTATTAGTTTCTTTACAAAAATACAGCGAACACCAGACATGTGTTGAAATTTAGTACGAACTGGAAAAAATAACAAGATTTTATTTTTATTTTAAAAAATAAAATAAATAATAATAATAATAATAAATATACATATTTAAAAAAAACTTTCGCCATTTTTTTGGCCAACGTGGAAATTCTTTCGCCAATATCTTTTTTCGCATTTAGCGAACGACAGCGCAAGCCCTGCCTCTTGTTTGATATATAGAGGATTCGTCACGAGTGTTTTTTAATATGGGAAAATATGAACTGAGTGTTAGTTAATTTACGAGCTTGATATTTTATATAATAAAAAACACAAGTAATGAATTCTATTTATCCTGTAACACTTGTAATGCAACATTTTAAATTAATTGTTTGGTATACCAAGTCAAAAGTAACTTACCTGGTGAAAACAACAGTCTGATGTCATGATTTTAACTGATTCTTACTGATATGTTACGTTAAGTTGTACATATCGTGTACAGGCGATTATCAGTTTACTAATTTACATACCATTATCAAACGGTTAGATATATAAAAATATCACATAGGTTTATAACATGGAAGATATAGGATAAATTATTATTGTTTGCAGCTTCAGGTAGTCTTGTTAATTTTTAGGTAGTCTCTGACTACTGGATTACTGTTAAGATCGATCCCTGTATTATTATTGTTGTTGCTATTATTTCAGACTAGCGTAGGACTATGCCTCTGACGAAGCGGAACATCGAGCCGATCTACGTGAGCCGTGTGGTGGTGCCCGCCAACGTGCGCAATGAGCTGGAGTGTGTCACCAACAGCACACTGGCCAACGTGATCCGCGAGCTCAGCAGCCTGAGCCGGCACGCAGAGGACCTCTTTTATGAGCTGTCGCAGGAGGCGAACGCTGTGTTCACGCGTGCGAACCAGCTGAATATGCGCATCGACCACGTCCGCGACAAGGTCACACAGCTCAATGCGGCTGTCGATGTTGGTGAGTGAATTACTGGATTCATTTATCTTATAACTTGTCCATCATATTCCTATCATAAATCCTTGTCCTAATTTGATTTATCAGCTCATGTGATATTAGTATACAAATGGGTACATACTGATTTGTGAGAAAAAATTGCCACTTAGTCCCATATAAAATTGTAATATGCCTCTCAGTTAACTTGTAACTTGCCCATGGTATACCTGTCTAAAACCTTTGTAATAATAGTGTACAAACTGGTACTGTATATTGCCGTGTATAAGCCAAGTTTTCAAGTCTCTGAATGTCACCCTGGTGTAGGGGCTCGGCCTATACACGGAGTTGATAAAATTTTGTATGTGTAATACCGGAAAACATTAACGAAAATAGGACACTGTTGGGAATAGGTCATTAAAAAATACAAACTTACGTTGTGTAGTTTTCTGTGCATCCACAATCCCTTACCAGTGTACATTTGTTTATTTGTCAGACATTTAACAGGTATCATGTACAGGAGCAATGCAGTCATTTATTTCTTTAATAAACTTCAGCAAAACAATTCACAAACAGGAAATGGAAATAAGTAGCATGGTCAAACCTCGATTATCAACTTCTTTACAGCTGAAGATATAAATGACCAAGACTAGCAGTATCCTCTTTTCAGTATTTGTTTATACAATCCTTAAGTTCATTTTGTAAAAAAAAAAAAATAATAATAAAATAGATGATCTAATAATAATTACACTCAAGTTTTATCCATGCAGTTTTGTCATTGGTTTGCAAAATTACATTTTCACTGTTAAAATATAAGAAACTTGTACAAGTTATCGGTTCGTTAAGTCTAGATAAGTAACAAAACATTATCGTACATTTTGTAGGATGATTTTGTTTGTGTTTTTTCATCTTTATGCATACTTTGACCAAAGAAATACTAATAGTCCAGTGAAAGATCAGTTTTCTGTCACTAACGATGACAAAGTTGGGTCGGCTTATACGTGATGTCGGAGTTTTTGTACCAGATTTAAAGAGGCATACTAGGGGGTCAGCAATATATGGTATGTATTTTGTAGAGAAATTACCAAAATATATGTGTAGGTAAAAAATTGTTTATCCCTAATGTAAAAATCTTAAATTTTAAAGCAGTATTTATTATCTTTATACTGTTCATTCTGTTTACAGTGAGTCAGATGAAGGTGAAAGAAATTCTGACAGTGACAATGAAACTAAAGAAAATGGGGTAGGAATACCTTTTATTACCTTATTAATATTTAGAAACAATAAATATTTGAATCCTTTTTCACATTTTTGAAAAAATTATCTCTTCTAATAAATCTGCCATGCTTTTATCTTTGAATGAAGTCATATATAATGATGGACATAAATATTTCATCTAACATGGTAGCTCTGTTAGGCAAGAATATAGAGTAAACCCACATGATGCTATTAAAAAGAATGAAAGTAAGTCATGTTTAAAAAAAACGTAACAAAAAATTAGATTATATATAGGAAAACATATCAGGTTCTAATTTTGCTTGTTAATCTATCCAGTTAGGCCTACAGTTAATTTGAATTGTTGTGTTTTTGCTTTTTAAATGACAAAAAATAAAGGATAATGAAATTTTAAATACGGTTATTTCATTTTAGAAAATTAGTTGATGGAATAATAAATCATTGTAAAGTTGTGCTAACTGCTACAGTGAACAAGTGTTTACTGTGTGTTTCAGACTGTAGACAGGGACCACTGTAACAACTGTAAGGTGAAAACCACGCAGATACATGTCACTCCTAAGGGTTCCCTCTGTAACTTCTGCTATCAGTACTGGAGGTAAGAACTAATAAATACTGTAATAATGGATTATATTTACAATTATTGTGACAGGGAAAACATATAT
>JAUTBW010030335.1:0-11371 GCA_032361425.1 Peltospira smaragdina
TATGTATATGACTCTCTAACATAATAATTGTGGGAAGGATAGCTGGTAATCTTAAGTCAGGCCGACTAAAGTAAACTATAGGCATCTCTTACCCAAAGTAGAATTATTGTAACATCCATAACTGGTAATCCTAATAACGATAGGTAAATTGTAGGTTATGGTACTTACTGCATGTTGAGAAAGAAAAGACAGCTGGTAATCTTTAGGTCAAGAGGACTAAAACAAATTGTAGGCGTCTGTATCTTAATAGTCACAAATACATGTAATATTTATAATTGGTAATCCTAGTCTTAATGGACAGGTAAACTGTAGGTTATTTAAATATTATAATTATACAAAGAGTAACGTCATTAACTCGTGTGTTAGTTTATTGGTATTGCAAAGAGATACTTGGTTAACCTAACGTGTTGATATACTACGCAGACTGGGTGATATAAGCTTGTTTTCACTTACGTCATATTATGTAATACAAGCGTAAATCTAAAACTGGTGTTGTTATTTTTCTAGTGATTTGGTCTACTTATATAGGTGTATACGATCTTAATACCTGTTAACCCTAGAGCCGAGCCAACCGGGTAGAATTATACCTGATACAGGGAGATCTATACATATTGTTACATCCTTCGCGGGTTTCCAGTTTGATTGCCGACAAAACTCTAGGGTGGAGTTGTTTGGTAATTATATTGGAATCCCCGTGACAATGACGTCAGTACGTGATTTTATATGTCATCGTTTAAGAGGAATTTATGCAATTTTAGTGTTAAGAGAGCTTAGAAAATAACACCCCCCCCCGCTTGGTCGTATAACGTTAGAGCATGATTCCGTGAGCTAATCGAGCAACACCAAAGTGTTACGTCCCACTTGGCATTCTAGCAGGACTTATCACTTTGATACTACCAAGATATTTTGAAACATATGAGTAAAAATACCTTCTCTTAACCGCTCCTTTTCTTCCCTCTGCTTTTCTTGTATTCTCTCTCGCTCCTCCCTCTGGCGACGTTGTATTTCAGACTTCTCTTCCTCCAGCCTCTTTCTCTTTTGTTCTTCTTCTTCAGACCTCTCATCTCCAAAACCATTCTAAAATCAAAGTTAATAATTATTTATGACAAACTAGACAACAGTTAAATAATAGCTATTAATTTAAAATGTAATAGTTTTGAGACATCATTAAAAATGCAAAGCAGAGTTGATATAAGAATATGCCAGAAATATTGAAAGATAAAATACAAAATAAACCAATACAAATCCACAATAACTGAAGATAAAATAATGATTAAAAATGTTGGCATCAGAAGAAGAATTCATTAGAAAAATCCCTATTGGCTACCAAACAAGGATCGAGTTTAGATCGAGCATGATAGGCGAGCACTATCACCAACAGGCCATCGCAGCACCCTATTTTATATCTGAATTAATAGTAAAGCCATAATGATCTAATTTTCTCAGTTCAAAATTCTGAATACTGAAGGTGAGATACCTTGCTCAATGTCATGAAAGCCCGGTTGCTGTTTGCCGAGTGTACACCAGGAAACATCTAGTGCACATGCCCAAGCAACAGGAAATAGGTCACAGTGTTTAGTGCTATGGTTTGTTTTAATCCCCCCCAACCCCCAATAATATTAAGAAATTTATTTTAAAAAACATGCATTTTCTTTGGGTGTTTTCGTTTGACACGACAGTAATTGTGAGGAATTGATAGCTGATTGAATCAGCTAATTTGATTGAATTTTTTTTTTTTTTTAATGCACATCGAATTGTGAAATGGCCCATGAAACATCAAAGTTAGTTTCAGAATTAAAATGGGAGTCAACAAAGTACATGGATTATTAATAATGGATGATTTGCCAGACATTTATCTTCTAATATACACAAGTAAAGCCGACTTTTTGCACATTTTTTATAATTTTTAACTGATATAAAATGTAACCTAAATATGAAAAAAGTCAAAAATAATTCATACGAACATTATTTTTTGTTTTTACCTAATATTTATTCAGTAAATAAGCGAAAATGTATTTGTGTACCATTAACACTGTTTTTTTCACACAAAAATTATTCAGTAGTTTAAAATGTTCAACCAAAAACATGAAAATGGATATCTTTACCAACTGCCACTAAAAACCAGCATAAATTAAAAGGGTTTGTTTTGTTCTATACTACTTTGTAGAAAAATATCTTACCTCTTGTCTCTTCTTCTGTTCCAACCTGAATGATGTACGTCGTGGCTGCCTCTCAAGTATCCTTTTCTTAAGTTCTTTTTCCTATAAATACACACGTTATCTTTTCACTTTCAAAACTGGATGGAGATGTTATAAATAGTATCAATTTCAGTAAATACGACAGAGCACGTACAGTATCATCTAAATCATCAATTACATTTTTGTACAACTTTTGTATCAGCGATATTTATTTTTCCTTTTCTTCAAAATTTCACTTAACGTTAATGTTTAATGTAATAAACTGTGTTGTCTTATCAATTAATAGTACCAGTGTTTATACTTATTGCATATTTGTGTGTGTGTGTGTGTGTGTGTGTGTGTGTGTGTGTGTGTGTGTGTGTGTGTGTGTGTGTGTTTTGTGGATGGTCCATATGTGTCAACATGTATTTTATATTCGAGTACGCCCATCAAGAGGATGGCATGTACATTCAGGTTTTGAAGTAGGATGGTTCCTTTTTGAGAAATTATTTAACTTGTTTTATAACAACTGCATGAGCAGATATATCTGAAACAAAGGTATGTAATAAAATCACTATGCTTAGATAATTTATGTCAATAACACTAAAAAAACATTTTAAAATGTATTTCTCAAAAAGGAACAGCAAATTATTACCTACCATGTAGGTGTACATTTTAATGTTTTCAAAAAAAAAAAAAAAAAAGATATATCAAAAGAGAATGTAGTATCCTAAACTGTCAAGACAACAGCAGCTAGACTATATTATGCCTTGTAAACAATAACGTATCTAAGTTAAATGACACAATCTACATACATAATTTTTTTCTGTTAGAATTAGTATCTACTATTGACAGAGACTGAACTGATAAAAACAGGTGTTACTTCACTTAGTAAATAATTACTACAAATTGCCTGTGGGCAGTTTCCACAGGTGCTAACATCACACAGCCTATCAGTTGTTAATTACAGTTTATTAGATAAGAGACCAGCCCAGGGCGTGTGAGCTTTGGTGTGTGGCGATTGTTGGCAACATAATGACAAGCCCTCGTACACATAATGTAATCATCAAACACCAGAGATGAGACAGACTGAACCAAGTCATTTTCAGTATTCTCATGAATGAAAGACAACTTGGCAATTGTTGGCCTATTTATAGGATATAATGACAATAACTTGCATATTTAAGGCTTTTCATTAAGTACTGTGTAATGTACAATCTACTCTTCAGCTATGTATCAAGTGAAATACTTTAAACCCTCCTCCTTCAAAAGCAGAATATTATTAAGTACTGCACTTTCCTGGTAATAGATGCTACTAGTACTATGTAGTAAACTGTGTTCTAATGACAATGCATACCTGATCTATGATACTGATGAGCTAATATCAACAGTTTGTTTTATTAGATTGTTTGTTGATTTAGTTCTTAATGAGTTTGATGTGTAATTATTAAACTAATATATTACAATTAATAACGACAAACTGTTTTTAACTTTTAAGTAGTGTAACAAAACATTTTTTTTTTTTATATATAAGTATTATTAATAAATAATATTCTATTACTGGTGTAAATTATTTGTGCAAAATAAATTACTTTTCTTTAAAACAATAATTTTTTAAAATATCACTGAGGATTATAAATTATACTGTCACACACACAAAAGAATTGAAATAAATTTTCCTAAAAATTATTTAAAAAATAACAGAAAAGCTTTCATCTTTCAAATGTAAATATCTTTTTATAATTATTCACCGATATGAGAGTTTGACCATCAACAGCATTCCACTAGACGGCCCTGACACTGTGACAATACAGCAGAGCGTGAACAGATGGAAAAAGGTCCTGCCAAAGGCGACAAGTCAAAAACCAAAGTCACAGAGTGAATTCCTTTAACTACCAATGGCAATGACCAGACCGTACTGTTGTCCTCTGGTCAAACCTAACTAATTAGTTTTTCCTGCTAAGATTTTATCTATGCATTCCTGCACGCCAAGAAAGTGAAAAAGCAAGAAGGTCATGAAAAGATCGTCTTGTAAAGCACAAAAGGGGACACTGGCCACAGAGGGACTGGACAATGTCTGACCAGCAGTTGCCACCTCTGGACACACATCAAAGCACAAGCCAACCATCAAAGAATCATTATGGGATTTTGGTGCCCAACAATAGCAGACCCCACATCAGTCAATTCAGCCCTGGCGGGTGAAAGAGCCAGTGACAGTTCTTAACCCTGTGTAAACTTTGTGTCAATACAGCGGTAATCGAAAACGAATCCCCAGCATGGACACCCCTGGATGCTGCTAACACAACCCATAAAGAAGTTGTGCTGGGACAACTAAATTGGCTCGGACTGTTGCCGCTTGATTAACCATGAATGGCTGTGGCCTCCTCACAAGGTGCCCGTTAACTGTTTGATTAGGCCAGTCAGCCTCACTGAGATCAGATACACCACAGTTCATTGGACAAAGGAGGATCATTAAAGTTATCTTAAAGAACTCACGCATTCCTTCAAACAATTGCCCTGTCAGGTTGTTTACCCTCAGCTACTACAGGTAAAACTGCCGTACTCAGCAAGTGGTCGATTCACTTGCTGGCTAAACGCTGGCCCAGGTTCACTCACAGATCAACACTTAATCTGCTCAACCGTTTTTCCCACCATCAGAAAGTTTTCTCCTTCTCTAAACTAAGTTTGTTTTAGATTTGGAAAGGAATAAGACAACTTGTTTTATGTGTACCAAACCAAAAAACTGTTGAATAAGAGCACAAACAGAAGGATTTCAGTTGTTCTTTAAAATGAATTTGGAGAAAAAATAGTTCTTAACAACAGAATGACATTTTTGTTGCACCAAGAAGAGACATATTGAGATATTGTTAAAACAGTGATATTCAAACTGAAAATATCATCACAAGTTTGTGTTTGCAAGAACATACCAACTTATTACAGATGATGAATACTTTGGAACTGTTTCTCAAGTGGATGGTTTTCAGCATGTGTGTTTGTCATAAACTGATGACAGTATTAGCCCAGGAACACAACATTACCTCAACAAATACAGCCAGTGACATCTGTGTTAAACATTTTGACAGAGGTATTCTGAAGTGTATGGAACCATTTCTAATGGCATCTACATCTTACACAACCTCAAAATTACAAGAGCTGAACTCAGAGAAAATTCTATTGAAACACCTTTGTTTGTAAGTAGGCATATTATTGATATCAGTATTTTTTCTGTAAACTTTGCAAAATAGTAAAGTTTTATAAATTATAGACTACAAATATACAAAATTACTTTTAGTATTCACAATTTTACTGTTTATTTTAAATAACTAGACATCTCAACTGTGTACAAAAGATACCACTAAATTATTAAACATCTTTATAAAATAAAAATAAACAAACAGCATTTAAAGAAGTATTATCTTCTCACTTCCAAAATAAGTGGAGCCAAGTCTAAAGAACCAAAAACAGTCAAAGGTATTAATTATAATTATTTCACCAAAGCCCATGGACAGGAGTTAACAAATTGGGCATCATTTATTAGCTGAAAATATAGTGCTAATAATTACTATTCCTTTGTTATAATAATAATATTACTTAGTCTTTGTAGGATTGAAATAAATTTAAATAACTAGTCAAAACTTATTAAAACATCAAAATTATAATATCAAAATAATTTATTACATAATGTGATATTAATGTGACTGAACTACAGATATATCAGACTTACTGTTACACATTTATTTAAGTTGTACAACCTTGAAAAGAAATTATCTTAAATATGTGCCTTTAATTCGACTCAGGAATCATTATTCTAATGCCAACAGCACAGCTGAAAAACCAGCAAAGTGTTTGTTCCTCGCTAAATAAAATATTGACATAAAGGCTTTTCACAGTGATGTGCAATGTGACTTTTTCCCAGACAAGAGTTGTTTATAGAAGCACAGACAACTGTTTACAGTTCTAACAGAAACAAACTTGTTTTATTAATGCTAGTTAATAAACAATTTTAGTGCAGTATGCCATACCAAGTTATGCATATTCACTTAAAACAAGTATTGTATAATAAAATCACTAGATCATTATGTTTTATTCATGCCTGGTTAATGTATGTATGCATTTGGTAATTATTTTAATCGTAATTTACGGAACATTCACAACTGTTGGGTATGTATTTATGCTATATATTATATGCATGGGGAGTGCCTCGATAGCCTAGTGGTGAAAGCACCCACCTGACATGTGGTCAATCTGGTAGCCACTAGAAAGTTTTCTGACATCAGTACATGTTAATGAAATGTGTTAGTGTGTTGTTAAATTATTATTATTATTTTTTTTTTTAAACTTCCCGATCACCAATAAAAAGTTGCACTTCTGTAAAATAACACTAAAGGACTGATCAATTAATGTTTATAATTTTAAGTATATCTTTTTCTCTTAATTAATAAGAAAGCTTTTATAGTATTAATCACTACTTTCTTTAAATACATTACTGCATCTTCATAATAATCAAAATTGTTGATACATACAACCATAGCCTATCCATATTTATTATTTCAGTGAATATGAAAAGATGCTTCAGTGTCTCCACTCATCTCTGGCTAACTGTGCCACACTGGAGAACATCCGCAAGGTTCAACAGAAATTGGGCACCAACTGGGTTAAGAGCGTCAACCGATTGTGTATCATTCAGTCGGACATCAGCAAGATGAGCCCTAACCACACCACTGATAATGTAGCAGACAGAAACAAGAAAGACCAATATAATCCAGGTGATACTGACACAAACACACTGGAAAATGCTGTATCAAACCAGTTACCTCAACATAACAGAAAAATAAGTTTGTGGAAAAGTAAGAAAAACCAAAGAAAGTTAATGAGAGAGAGATTAAGATACATGTACAATACAGCTGAACTGGAAGCCTATAATGTGATGGAATATTACCGACAAAGGGCTGGGATACTTACTGTTACTGACAAACCCACCAGCTTCAGTTACAGGATTACGACAAATGTGTTTATCTTATTGATCTGTTTACTTATTGCACACATCATTTCCTAAACAGTAATCTATATATATGTACATACATGTGCCAGTAGTGATGCTGAAAAATATGTCACTATGCTTACCAAGAAGCAGAATACTGAAGAGGATGTTACAGTGTAACATACATTCAACTTGGATAATAATTATTCAGTATTTATTACAGAATTAACTGTAGGCATGGATGGTTACTAATTTTTTTCATAACAAATGTGTAACATTGATGTTTTCCACTAAATGGTGTATGTAACTTGAAATCAAAGCAAACAATTGTATATAATTGTGTTTGTGTGAATATGTTATAAATGCAGTTATTTGTTAATTTCAAGTTTAATATTGTTATGCTGTAAAAGTATCAGATATACTGTTATTTCTGGTTTGACAATAAACTCAAATGTCAATTCTATTTCATGTTCGTTTTAAATTGTGTTTTTTAATGATGCACTCAAAACATTTCTATTAACGGTTATATCAGCCATCAGAAACAATTTTGAAAATTTCTAGTGGTTACCTGACAGGGATCAATTTCAGATCGACTGTGTCAGGCTTGATCACTAGTCCTATCAAGATGCCTGTATGTATGTATTTATATGAAAGTTCTGCATGTGTGTTTAATAGAAAATAAAGAATAAATAGTTTAGAGCTGAAACATACATTGCAATATATATATTTTTAAAAACATTATTTAATCATTTAGAACAGTTAATCCAATCACAAAGTGTGTATAAATCAGTCCACCGCCCTCACTGCATCAGTTGTTCAAATTTACAACATAGCCCTTCGAAACTGGACGATATTAGTAAACAACTAATATTCACCCTTAGAAGATATTTTTTATTCAGCCACTTTACAAATATATTAGTGAATTTCTATGACATTTCTTCTAAAATGGCTATTATAACCAATTGATATTTTATTATCCAAATGTTAAAACAGAAGAAGTGTTTTAATTAAATATTGCACTCAACATTTTAATTACCATTATATGGCATCAGAAATATGGTAAAGGACCGTTTTATTAGTGAGGAAGGAAACCCGCTACAACCACATAGGCTACTCTTTCCGATCAGCAGCAAGGGGGAATTTATATGCACCATCTCATTGACAGGATAGCACATACCATGGACTTTGATACACCAGACTGCCAGTCATGTATCCAAATGTTAAATTTTGTAGCCACTTTTCATAAATATTAGCAAAATGCTATTTGGCTATGGACAGGTTAAGTCCTGGTTGGCCCACCACAACTATGACATCTACTTTAACTACCGTATATTGCTGTGTATTAGCTGACTCCGCGTATAAGCCAACCCCTTAGTCAGCCTCTTTAAATCTGGTACAAAAAGTCTGATACCATGTATAATCCGACCCAACCTTGTCATTGTTAGTGACAGAAAACTGATCTTTCACTGGATTATATTAGTATTTCATTGGTATTTAAAGTGGTCAAAGTATGCATAAAGATAAAAAAACACCAACAAAATCATCCTACAAATTGTATGATAATGTTTTGTTACTTACCTAGACCTAACAACCAATAACAAAGCGCTACTCTCGTACAAGTTTCTTATTTTTTAACACACGGTGCAACTGTAATTTTGCACCAATGACAAAACTGTATGGATAAAATTTAAGTGTAATTATTATTAGATCATCTATTTTATTTTATTTTATTTTCTATTTATTTTTACAAAATGAACTCAAGGATTTTATAAACAAATACTGGAAAGAGGTTATTGCTAGTTTCGGTCAGTTAAGTCTTCAGCTGTGAAGAAGTTGATAATAGAGGTCTGATAATGCTTCTCATTACCTGTTTGTAAATTGTTTTGCTGAAGTTTATTAAAGAAGTAAATGATTGCATTGCTCCTGTACATGATACCTGTTAAATATCTGCAAGTAAACAAATGTACACTGATAAGGTATTGTGGATGCTTAGAAATCTACACAAAATGTAAGATTCTATTTTTGAATGACCTATTCCCGACAGTGTCCTATTTCGGTTAGTGATATTTTCCCATATTTCACATACAGTATTTTATCAACTTCGTGTATAGGCCGACCCCCTACTGCAGGACATTCAGAGACTTGAAAACTTGGCTTATACACGGCAGTTATACAGTACATATCTTTTAAACAAAGATATTAATTTCTAAATATTACTTGCTAAATAACGAAGTGTTCTACTTTGCACTATAATGTCAAAACATATCGTTGGTTTTTCTCAGTCAACTCTGAACGCACATGCCAAATATTTCAATGTTTCAATCAGTCGCCATGCCAACATTTTGATCGCAACATAGGACACTACCCTCTCTCTCATCTCTTTCTCTCTCTCTCCGTCTCTGTCTCTCTCTCTAATTAATTAATTTAATGTTGTTTTTACAGCATGCCAGAGGACAGCCTTGAGGCAGGCCAAGATGCTGGTGGAGAAGGGACTGAAGAAGGAGGTATACAGGGGGAGTGGACCCCCGTCCCAGTCAACACCCACCTACTAATACAAAAACCAGATGGCCCTTCGGACAACATGGCCGATCTAAAGTTGTCCGAGGTTGAGCTAAAGAACAAACGGTGATTAATTAAAATTACATTGTTGATTTTACCATATTTTAACACTGGTTACTAATAAAACATACAAACACTACAGTAGCCTACCTGAATTACACTTGTTAGTTTTCCCTATCAAGGGATGTTGTCAAATGCTAAATTCAAATTTCACCATTTCGGTCTTCCTGTAAAAGAACATGTACTAACAAAGAGCATTTGTATATGACCTAGATAGCGATAGTAGCATAATGAGTCTGGTGTGGAGCATACTAGTCGGATATAACATGACTGGATCAACTTTTCATAATAAAAATATTTTCGACATAATAGCTTTAAATAATGTCTGTATTAAAAACACACTGTCACAGAGCATTGACCTGTTTAATGGCCAAACAGAGTCCCTGAATTTACCGTTTATAATATCAACATAATCACCATATTTTATTTATGAAAAGCATTCTGTTGCAAAACATTGGCCTAATTATTACTAAAAAAAATATACATGTACATTTGATTTGTCCCTAAATTTGACATGAATGTAATTTTCTGAACACGAATGTAATATTCTGTTTATTACTGTAAACTGTCCTGCCAGTTAAACATTTAAGCTAAACAAAAATACCCATTAAACATTCCAGCTAATGTTTACCAATTAAACATTACATCTAATTATGTTTACCAATTAAACATTCCAGCTAGTATTTACAACATATCACTGTAGAACTCTCATGCTGATAATGTCTGAGAATGTTCAGATGGAGTGCATGTCTTGATTGCATCATTAAATAAATTTACAAATGTATTCAGTGCATCATTAAATAAAAAATATTTTTAAAATGTTGAGTGCATCATTAAATGGATTTTAAAAATAATTCTGTCATTGTAGAAAACTGACGTTGATCATGTCTGAAATAGTTCAGACGGAGCGTGACTATGTGCGGTCACTCGAGTTTGTAATAAAAAATTACATGCCAGAGCTCCACCACAGCAATGTTCCCGAGGCCCTCCGCGGCAAGAAGAACGTAATATTTGGCAATATTGAAAAAATTCATGAATTCCATAGTCGGTACTTCTTGCGTGAAATGGAGGCTTGTCAGCATCACCCGTTTTTCCTGGGCCAATGTTTCCTTTTACACGTGAGTATATAATGCTGTGGTGAGATATAGAGAAAGAGAGGGTGGTGGGGGGCATTTGTCAAACAATGTCCTGGGACAGTATTTCATTCTGGATATGGGTATATAATGGTGTGGTGAGAGAGAGAAGAGAAGGGTGTGTGTCTGCCAACCCCAACCCTTTTTCCTGGGACAGTGTTTACTTCTGCATGTGGGTATATAATGGTGTGGTGAGAGAGAGAGGAGGGGGGTTGGGATATGCCAATCTCACCCCTTTTTCCTGGGCCAGTGTTTCCTTCTGCATGTGGATATATAATGGTGTGGTGACAATGCTTTCTGCTGCATATGTGTATATGATAGTGGACAGGAGGGGGGATAGACAAAGGGGGTTTGAGGGAGACCTCGGACAAGGGGGAGAGGAGGTTGAGATAGAGATAGAGGGAGAAAGAGGGAGGGAGGGAGTGACAGAGAGAGAGAGAGAGAGAGAGAGAGAGAGAGAG
>JAUTBW010030446.1:0-11370 GCA_032361425.1 Peltospira smaragdina
TCTCTCACTCTCTCGCGCGCCCTCGCTCTCTCTCTCGCTCTCTCTCTCTCTCTCTCGCTCTCTCTCTCTCTCTCTCTCTCCTTTCACACCCCCTCCCATCCCTCTATTTCTCTCCCGTTCTGTTTCAGATTTCCTCTCGCATGTCCACAGTATAATCATAAATCTTTCTTCCGTCAACCTCAATACAGTAAAAATAACTAAATAAAATGATGAGATTATTTATATGAAATAAATTTCATGGAATTATTACGTCCATTTTCATAGATGAGAATTTGTTTACATTGATCTACAACCAGTGTCTGTATTCAAACATCAAGCACCATGATCAAATTTACAAAAAACCCATAGCACTTCGAAACTGGGTTGATATTAGGTACCCGCTATTAAATATGCACTAGCCACTTTCTGTACAAATAAACACAAACGATCACCTGACATCTTGCTTTTTACATTGGCGTAGCCATTGGTTCCCACTAAACATAAGCGTCTGCTTCGTTAGATAGTGATGGATTTCACGAGTAAATTATAAACAGTTTTGTTTGTGTTTGAACTTAAAATTAGATTTTGTAATAACATATACCAGATCATTTACTTTTAAAGAAATAATTGCCATAAATGCCAGAGATAATTCAAACTCCTTATCTTTGTCTGACACCCAATAGCCGATTTATTTTTCGTGCTGGGGTGTCGTTAAACATTCATTCATTTTCACCGAGTGCATACATCTTGCTTTCGTTATTGGCATGTGGGTTTTCCCCATTGTCTTGGTGAAATGCTGTGTATATCAACAACTTACTTGAGATAGGAACACCTTGAGTAAATTTACTCTCCCCCCCCTCCCTCTTTATTGATCATTTTTGGAGATTTAAAACCCCATCTAGGTATGTTTTTTTGTTTGTTTTTTAATGTGGCATAGTTTCTGCTGTAATATCATAGACTTGCATTGGTTAGTCAGTGTAGTGCTAGGAGTCACGTTTTGCAGATTTTCGCTGCTGAAATTATGACTGTCATGCTTGCCTCATGTGTTTTTGCTGTGAAATGTGTAGACTTAGTTAGCTTTACTTTTGCAAAATTTCGGAAATTCAGAACTTTGTTGCTGTGTATTTGTGTATACATACATGTACATATTTATGTATATACACATATAATTATATGAACACACATGTACACACATGCAAGCATGTAAATGTATGTATTTAATATTTATACAGTCAGTCCTCATTAAAACAACAAACATTACGACGACATGTACACTATCACACGTGTTCTGTAGAAACAAATATACCTAAAAGCATTTTAATGGAATTCGTTACGACAGACTATATAATGACGGACTTATCACAACAAATACCATTGTTGTAATGAGATCTGACTGTGTGTGTCTGTGTAAAAAAACCCCACAAATTGATATTTTATTATAATGCTTATATTTTTTAATGCACATTTAATTGACATACTATTATATAGATTACGGAAAACTATTTTTTGCATGTTCTTGATCTCCACCCTGGATTACATTACCACAAAAAAGAAAGAAAGTAACTGTAGCTCAGATAACAGCAATATTAGAGAAGAATATATATTGTAGTAATTGTATTACAGACATGCACAGAAAAAGTATGCTTATAACAAACCTCAATGGACTAGCAGTATTAGGTCTTTATAACAGTAGTTCATTATGTGCATACTAACAAAATAGAAAAACAAGCAAACAAGACTTTACGAACAGTTCATTACAACCGGTAATTCGTTATAAGCGTGTTCGTTATAAATGTAGTTTAATAAAAAATCAGGTTTCTTTCATTATCTTCATTTCTATGGAAATAATTTGTGCACTTAAAATCATCTGGCTCTCACATGACATGTAGATGGTTATGTGAAGTAAAATTAGAAATAAAATAAAATTTATGTATTTTCAAGTAATACCTCTTTCGTTAAACATGTCAGTGCTTGTACTGCCTTTCAATTTAAAGATCATTTCTCTAAAGATTTTTTTTCTACTTTATTTAACTAATTGATGTTTGTATTTAAGGCGACAGCGAGATCTGCCCCAGACAGAGAAAAAGAAATCAACAGCTTGGTAAGTTAGAAAAACTTCTTTCAAAAGTTCATTTCCAGAGGAAAATAGTTAAGTTCATTATTGAATAAAGTAGAAAAAATATGATCTTTGATTATTTTTTTCAAATCATTTGTGTTTTAATCAAGTTGTAATATTTGATCTTTTAATGAGATTTTATTGCAGTTTTTATAATCATTAATTTGATTGTTATTGTTGTTGTTATTATTATTATTATTATTATTATTATTTGTTTCGTTATTTTTTTATTTATTTTTTTAATTGGCTGTAATAGTAGAAGTAAAAGGTGGTTGTCTTTGACAGTTGTTCAGAAAGTTACTAATAATTTCATGCAATTGCACATTTTGTATTAATTGTTATACTGGCATACCTATATTTATTTAAAAATAATATCTGCGGATCACAATCATATCTGAACTATGTTGGTGATGTCTAATTGAAAAAAAATCTAAAAAATTGCTGCTGTCTCCACTTTAATGTTAAAATTTTTCCATCATCAAATTATAAATTTGAACAACAGTTCACTTTAAAATTACATTGTGGATTTTACCATGTTTTAACACTGGTTACTAATACAACATAAAAGAACAACGGTACCTGAATTACACTTGTCATCCTTCGCTATCAAGTGATATTGTCAAATGATAAATAAAAATTTTGCCATTTTGTTTAAACGAGGCTAGTCTCCCAGTGAAAGAACATGTTATAACATTAAGCGTTTGAATGTGACCTAGATAACAATAGTAGCATTGTGAGACTGGAGTGGAATGTGCCAGTTAGACATAAAATGACTGGATAATCTTTTCTAAATGTTTAAATAATAAAAATATTCTCGACATAGGAACTTTAAATTGTCTTGTAAATCAAAAGTTTTTATTTTTTTATTGTCATACTGTAATTGAGGATAGTTTAATAGTCTGGTGATAAAAGCACCGGAGATCGATTCCTGATAGTGAGCCATTTGAGATTTTAAAAAATAATAATAATCAGACGCCAGTATAATTGTTAATAAAACGTTCTGTTCAACTGAACATCACATAGTTGAATGCAATCATCTTTTATTTTTATTTTCATTTGTCTTTTTTAATGTTTCAGAATTCATGCCTAATGTTTGAAATGTTTGTTTTCTTGTGTGAACGTGTGAATGGCATTGTCTCTGCATAATCCTAAAGTCATTAAAGTTCTGTTTCAAACGAACTGTAGCTCATTGTTCCGCAAATGCATGAAAGCCATTTCATCAGCTTCGTGGCCTTACACACACTTGCATCCCTCGTAGAATGAAACAGGGTTCAACAAATATTCATAATCTGCTGTTAAAGAAGATCTATAAGCCTTTCTGTTCGGTTGCAATTCACATATTCCTGTTAGATAGATAGGAGGTCGTCTTGGTGCTCTAGTGGTAAACACACCCATTTAGCTACCGAAGTCAGTGTTTAACTTTCGGACAACTGAATTCTTTGTTTAAAAAAAAAAAAAAAAAAAAAAAAAAAAAACCACCAAAAAAACACACAAAAAAATTTTGGTTATTAAATTTAAAAATGTGTAAAAACAGCTTGATTGTTACTCATCATTTATAATTCTTGCATGTTGTCAACCCACATTTTTTTCTGTAAATAACTTTGTTTAGTCTGCCATTGCATAATTTGCAATGTTCATAAAACAAATGAGTTGTTTGGATTGGCTATTAATTCTTAAAGGGATCATAAATGTATTCTTTAAAGAACCTACATGCATACTACAAGATATACTTATTATAAATCTTTTGTAATACATCCTAATAATACTTGTTGCAAATTTTGTTTAACCCTGTTTAGTATTTGACCTAATTAAAACATACAAATTATTTTTCTGTGTCTCTTATATTATTATTTTAGTTAGGTCAGATTTATTAAACTGAGCATTACATCTTTTTTACGGGGAATAATAATTTATTAAAAAAAAAAAATTTAAAAAAAATTAAAACATGGAAAAAATAGTGATGGTGGCACAAATTTGATTTAGAAAACCTTTGACCCAGTCATCAATTTTTTTTTTTAATTTCTTTCACCCCACCTACTTTCCATCCTCCAAGTATAATGGTTTTGGTGGTGATTGTATTTTTTTTAGTAATGGAAAATAATTGTGCACATACCATATTTATTCACTTTTAAAAGTTTAAAGGGAAAAAAGCAGAAATTGAAGTAGTTTTTCGGCTTTTGCTAATGTTTTAATTTGGAAAAAACTAATCTTGATTTTAAGACATTTTAAGTGATGCACTTAACTCATTTTGATTGTGTTATATTGGCACTGATTATGATTAAAATTTTTAGTGCCTTATTAACGAGTAAATTGTGGACCAACTGTGCATCAGAAAGCACATACGTGACCTAGTTCTGTAGCCTAGTATATTGATTGGCTAATTGATAAAGAACAGGGCTTCTAGAATGTTCATTCATAAACAAATAATTTTCAGACTGGATCTAGAAAATAATTACAAAATTATAGTCACTTTAAGCATAAATAATGTTCATAATTTTGGCAAGTAATATTTTGAAAAAATTCTAGAATACCTGTGAAAAATAAGACTATTTTAATGGATATTGTGAGTGATGCAAGTATTTTGAAATTGTTGCAACCCACTTTGTACCTGGAGCAATGTGATTGGAGGAGAGGCTTGTGAATGAACCAATCAAATAGCCTGGTGTTACAGGCATCAGATTGTGCAGAGAATGTGGAATGGCTGGTTATGTTTGATACCATGGGGGACGTAAAAAAATTAATAATAAAAAAAATTAAAAAAATTATACATTAACAAAGAAAAAGAGAGAAAAATAACAAGGAAAATACAAGATATAAAAATTTAGTTATATTAAACAAAATACAAAAGATAAAATTAACAATTATATTAAGTAAAATACAAAAGATAAAAATAACAATTATTTTAACTTTAAGCAAAATAAACACTTAATGTGCATGACCAGTGTTTTTCACATTTGGGCCACTGAATAATTACAAAATTTTAAGAATTTTAACATAGGCAAGTAGTTTTTTTTTATCTGTTGACCTTATGACTAATAGTAGGAAACACTTCTAGAGAGAAATTCCTGTAAATGAATAAATATCAGTTTTAGAGAAAAAATAATATATATTCATTGTAGCACAGTTTGTGATGTTTGGAAAAAATTGAAGCAGATGACTTTGGGTTGCTTAGAATGTTTTAAAGAGTTAACATTTAGTAGTGGTAGTGATAATTAAGAATACAGGGTATACTTTATTCACGCTGGTTTTCACTCGTGAAATTCTAGAGGATATAAGTAAACCAGATTTTTTTCTCTTTTTAATTAAATAAGTAAACCAGCAAACAGCTTTTAAAGATTTTTTGTAAATGAATGTTTAGAAATCTTCCCTTTATTTAATTTGTAAATAGTATTTCATAATTCGGATAACCATTAAAAAAAAAAAAAGTGTAATAAATTCCATGAAAGTATGCTTAATACAACAGTATTTTTGTTATCATTTTAGCAATAATAATCATTGCTAATAATAATAATAATAATAATAATAAAAAATTCATTAAAAAAATAAATAATAATAATTAATAGTATTAAATCTATTAATAATAATACTAAATATATTATTAATAATAAAGTAATTAATAATAACAAATAAAGTAATAATATTATTATTAAATAAATGACAATCACTATGACACAAATAACTCTTAAGTAGCTAGCCACTCCCCCAGGGTAGGTGACAACATCTATCAGGTGTCGTGCCGACATGCCATTTCTGCTGAATGCTCTGCAGGTACAAAAGGCTGACTTCAACAATGACCCCTACCTGCAGACCTTCGGTATTATGGTCTCGTATGACATGACTGAGGTCAAGGGGCGCATACTGCCTGCTCCCAAGTTGCAATATGGAGGCAAGGTTGGCAAATTGTTTTCTTACAAATTGTTTGTTCACGTATATTTGGATATGTTCATTTCATGAAGGTGATTTTGTACAGTTGTTTTAAGCTCTGTAAACGAGAAGTTAAATCGGTCTGCTTTCTTCATGTTTGGATGGTAAAAATTAAAAGTATTTGCAACAAGGTTTGTGAAATTTGAAATAGCTAGTTGGACCGAATTCATGCAGAATTTAAATGGGTTAATCCTTTGAATTCTTTTTTGAAAATATAATTTTTTAAATAAGTATAAATCATTTTGTAATTTATATTAAAAAAATTGCTGATTAATTAATGTTAATATTTTAAAAGTAAATATCTTGAAATTCTAAAAGGAATTGTTAAAAAAAAAAAAAAATTCTTAACATTCAGTAGCAGTCCATCCATGAAGAAAGATAAAAAAAAAAAGACTGGTTTAATTTCCCGTTGTGAACAGAATCACCGGCACTAGCTACCGGCATGCCCATGTCTGTGCGTACGTCCGTTTGTGCGTCCGTCTGTTTCACGTTTTGTAACCATGGTAACCCCATCTTGTTGCCCCAGGTCAGGAAAGCTAATTTCAATGCGGATCCTTACCTGCAAACGTTCGGCATCAGTATTAACCCCATAATGGTGGAAGTCCATGGACGAGTTTTGGCGCCCCCCAAACTACAGTATGGAGGAAGGGTAAGACATCCCATGATGCACTGGTAACCACTTGCAGCAAATCAGGCCGTTTTCCTGACCTATTCTTGATACACATGGGATTTATATTTAAAAAAAAGTTTTTGATGTTAATAATAACAAAAAGAATGTATTGTTACTGTTATTATTATTATTATTATTATTATTATTATTATTATTATTATTATTATTGCTAAAATTGCATTTATTGAATAATAATAATAATAATAGTAATAATAATAATAATAATAATAATAATAATAATAATAATAATAATAATAATAATAATAATAATATCTAATTTTTATTATTCAATTTGTATACTTATCATTCTCTATTTTTTATTACGTTTCTACATTTTATAACAAAATATCAGTTTTATTATTATTATTATTATTATTATTATTATTATTATTATTATTATTACAATAAACAACAAATTGTAGGTAATATTTTAATACAGTCAAAGAATGCATTATCACTTTTGTTTCTCTATTTTTTATATAACAGCACAGACACTTGGCATTTAAACGATATTTCATCAGACTAATGTAATTGCCTAAGACATATTTTGGAGGAAAATGAGTTTGATACTTTATCTCCATTCCGATAAGAATAGTTTGCTGGTATAGTTCCCAAATCATAACATAATTTGGGATTAACACATCAGCAAATTATTGTTAATTAGAGGGAGACAGAGAATTAAACTCGGTTTTGTCCCCCAAAATGCCCTAGGCTGTTATTGTGTTGAATTACCATTTTTGATTCAAACAGCTGATAATGTCTAATTATTACCAATTATAAACACTTTTGAAAGTAAAAAAAAATCTGAGTGTAACACTTACTCTAACAAAACATTTCATGTTGTTGATACCTTTGTAATATTTTATAATTAAAGTTGATTGATTTCCATATCATTTATACAAGAAAGTAAATACTGTTGATACATCATGTTACACATAAGAAACAACTTCGTTATTTGCATAGCTGCAGAAATAAAAGATTTATAATTCTGAGAAAATAAAATATTTGTAGTTCTATTATGTTAAGAAACTGTTATCATTATATTCACAAAGTGCACTTTTTCGCACAATTTTTTAATATTTTATTCACATTGTTACACAGTTCAGACTAATACTAGTTTTATAATAAAGCACATAATAGTATGGATACAAGCAAAATTTAAACTGTTTAATTGTGGATTTATAACAAGTGGACACCGTGATAGCCTAGTGGTTTATGCATCCACCTGAAATGTGGTCGATCTGTTATCAATGCCTGTTAGGTAATCAATAGGGATTTGTTTTTAATTAAAATATTTAAACTGATATAACCCATTAATAATGTGCATAACAGCATGTATAAAATAAAAAGAAATATCACAACTTATGTACAAGATTTTAGTAAACTAAGTAACATAACAAAATGATCTGCAATTAAAACTGTATTGGGACATGAGAAGTGACAGACACATAACATGTTTATTTACAGTACAGATAATAATAACCTGAGAACTTAAATTGACAAAATTTTTAAAAAGTACCAAAATGCAAACAGCATCCACAACCCTCTACAAACAGAAAACCCACAAAATCACAAAAATTAAAAACAATCAACAGTAAAATTTCAGTTCAGAATTATCCAGTGAATCTTTGAGAAATGAATTTACATAGTTCTGTGTGTATGCAAAAATATCCTAATAAAAATAGAAGATAAATTTTAAATGAACACATTTTAATATTTAAAAAATTTTGACATCTAAATTGATGTTGGATCTATTGGCTTTATTCCTAATTATTATATTAGATGGATTAAATTGGTTTTTGTCTTAAATGATTTACTTCAGTTAAATATAATTAGTGGTTTTACAAAGATTTAATGATGCTATTTAATAAGGATTGTGATGATAATAATCAGTTTAAAATATGAAAAATAAATTTCAAGATGCATTGACTGTACATATTAAAATAATTTTAGGTTTTTAATATGTTAAAAACAACAACAGAACCCCACCCATTAAAATGAGATACATTGTATAAAGTTTTTCTTTTTCAAAAACAAGTCCTTGTTACATTATGTGATGTTAGTTTAATGTGTAATATTTGTATTTAGTGATGTTGGTTTCATATTTGTTCATGCAATGATGGTGATGAAAATATGCATGCGGTATGTTGTGTAGTTAAATTAAGATAATAGATTAATTAAATTAAGATAATAGATTAATTAAATTAAGATAATAGATTAAATATAAATACACTGTTTAAGTGGTGAAGCCTCACTGTGTGTAAATATTAAACTTTTGATATTTTTAATTAAAAAAAATTATGTATCTAAACATAAATACTGTTTCGGAAAAGTCTTAAAACAGTAATTATTGACAGCCATGTATGTTAGGCCTTAGTAAAAGCCTAAACAAATTGTAAAATATGAAAATATTTATATTGAAATCTTTGAAGTTAATAAAAAATATTTTATAAGTTTCTTTGTTTTTGGTATAGCGTCTAATGGTGGATATGTCTGCCGGTCACAAGTTCGACATCAGGTTGAATCACTGTTAGTGTGTCATTATGAAACTTAATTATTAAATGTTTTAGTATTCCAGTTCAGTGTTCATTCTAGGATGTGCCTATTTTTTCACGAATAGCCCACAATAAATTATGTCAGTGCAGCCCGACTGCACACATAAATTCCCCCAATATGCATAACGTGTTTAGTACACATTTTGTTGCGGCTGCTATTTTTCCATAATAGCTCATCCAAAATACCCTCTGTTGGCCATGTGGCCCCCTTCACTTTACATTCTAGAATAAACACTGCCATTTGAGAACTTTCTAACTTCAATGTAACTCTTAATAAACGGTGTATTAAGTGCGTCATTAAATAAAAAATGTTATGTTTTTGGTAGACAAAAGCGCAGGCAGTGCCTAACCAGGGTGTGTGGGACATGCGGGGCAAGCAGTTCTACCAGGGAATTGAGATCAAAGTGTGGGCCATCGCCTGTTTTGCTCCACAGAGAACCGTTCGCGAAGATGCCTTACGGTAAGTGCTGTGTTTATAGCAGGGCTCTTGTACCAGCATGTTGTTCTTTTTTAACCTTGTTCTGACACTCAATAGCTGTTTTGTATTTCGTGTCGTTAAACTTTCCTTCATTTTATAGGAGGTCTGTGGATTTTGACTATTTTTACATATATATTCGGTTATATTTGATGTTACGCTGATAGTCGTGAATGTATTGTTATACTTCATACATTTAGAGTGCCTCGATAGCCTTGTGATATAGCGCTTGGCTTTCATTTCAAATAGTCCCATGGAGTTCAGGTGGTCCATATTTTGTAATATTTTGGTGTTAATATACGGAAGTTTAAACTACGATTCTATGAAGATGTACAAAGAATCCAATTGTTCCAAATTGAAACAAATTTAATTTTGGAGGAGGACTGCATCGACTTAAAAATATTAGCTTACTTAGTTTAGACCGAAATAATTTGTGTACCACACATGAATGTGATATCATTGATATGATGGGCTCATTAGAGTTAAATTCAATGCAGTTTTTTTTTTTTTAAATAAGCGTCTGTTTTTATCCTTTGAAATAGGTCAGCATTGCTATAAATTTGCTATACAATACACCAAATGTTACATTTGTGATGAAAAAATATTTTAATTCCAGGTAGTCTGATGGACTACCTGTTTGCAGCTATAGGTAGTCTTGTTAATTTTCAGGTAGTCTCAGACTACCAGACTACTGTTAGGATCGATCCCTGCTTATGATTATGTCCCTTGTGATATAATTTTAATTTCCATTCGCTACAGCTCATGACAGTTGAAAATTATTTCACTCAGGACATAAACAAGATATGAAATAGAAGTTCGAATAATTTTCTATAAATCTACATTTTATTTCGTTTGTTCAGGAACTTCACTCAGCAGCTGCAGCGTATTTCCAACGATGCCGGCATGCCTATCATGGGTCAGCCGTGTTTCTGTAAATACGCCACGGGTCCCGACCAGGTGGAGCCGATGTTCCGCTACCTGAAAAACACGTATGTCGGCCTCCAGCTGATATGTGTGGTGCTGCCGGGCAAGACGCCAGTCTACGGTATGATAATTTAAGGAAATGTCTTTTGAATTTTCAAGTTAAAAATTGGTGATAGTTTTTACAAAATTTAATTTAATTTTATTTAATTTAATTTAATTTTAATTTTTTTTAATTTATTATTTTATATATACATATATATACATACATACATACATATATATACATACATACATAGGTATTATCATCAAGTATGCACACTTTTAAAAGGACGTTTTTCAACTAATA
This sequence comes from Peltospira smaragdina, assembly GCA_032361425.1. Taxonomy (NCBI): domain Eukaryota; kingdom Metazoa; phylum Mollusca; class Gastropoda; order Neomphalida; family Peltospiridae; genus Peltospira; species Peltospira smaragdina. The sequence continues at coordinate 10,990 of JAUTBW010030446.1, forward strand.
ATTTATTACAGAAAAAACCCACAATGTGAATACGAAGGGATCTATGGATGAACTTTATTGTTTCAATTAACAAACATAATTTTTGGGCCAGGATTACTGAATCATCGCTAATGAAAGGGTCTGAAAAGTTAGTAATGGGTGTGACCACCGTTGTTGTTGATCTCTGCAGCACATCGTCATCTCATGGATAAAAACAGGTTGTGTATGAAGGCTCTAGGGATGTTGTCAAACTCATAAATAATGCATCGCGAAGTTCCTGCAACGTTGCTGGCAGCATATGACGGTGATGTATCCTGCGTTCAACTTCGTCCCAGAGATGCTCGATTGGATTTAAATCAGGACTCATCGCAGGCCAGTCGATGATATGGATGTTATTCTGTA
>JAUTBW010030557.1:0-11366 GCA_032361425.1 Peltospira smaragdina
TCCCGATTCAACGCCGGATCCAAATGCAGACTCTATTAGAGATTGAGACTGAAAAACGTTTTATAAGCACGGGCCCTCTTTCATGCTTTTCGCACCATCAGAAGTAAACTATGTAACTGTTTCAGGCTGAGATGTTGCAGACATTTCATATAAATTAGTTCTGTTGATGGATTAACATGTTATTGTTTTAAGGATTTCATTAGATGATAAATTTGTAGTAATTGAATAAGGTAATAATTAAATAATTGTAAAATTACAATGAGTGTGCGTTGTAGCCATTGTTTTGTTAGGATCTAAGAAATACATTAAAGGAGCATCTTTCGTTTTGTAAAGTAAGGCTGTTACTAGAAAATAGTTGCATTTTTTGATACTTTTAAAATGATGGTACATATTTTATTCACTGGAGTGAAATATAACAAATTCTGCACTTGAAATTAGTTTTTGACATTTTCAGTGTTAACATACACTAAAGTTATTCCAAATCTGTAACCTAATATAATTACTTCAGTATAGGCAACATGGAAAACATATTAACGTGTCTATATCTGCTGAAGGTAAAGACAGGTCTACCACAAGATCAGCATCTGGCTACCTAGTTACTTATAGCGTGAGGAGAGGGGTGGGGGGTAAATAAAAGACAGAATTTTGAACTTTAGTTTTGTGAGTAGATCTGAGTGGACATTAAAAAAAGCAAAAGCAATTAGTTATTTTGTGTACTGTTGGCCAGAAAATGTGTTTGACTGCACTAATAAAATTTTTTCTTGAAGTGTTACCTTTTTAAAATTTAAGTAATAGCCTTGGTTAGGCTCTATAATGTGTAGTACAAGACAGGGTGAATTATTCCTAACAAAATCAACTTGAATTCATTTTCTTGATTTGGAGGTAATCTTTGCTTTTCAAATTTTAATTGGGAGGCAAGTGTTTGAATTTGAGCAGTTCTAGAGCACAGGTATTGCTGTTATTTTACACTTTATTAAATCTATACAAAATAAAGAGTCCAAACAAATTATATACCTGGTTTATATTTTTATTACCCCGAGACAGTGACATATTATTGAATGTCAGTATGACTCTCAGTCTCACTGTAGACATGACTGTAATATGTTCTAAAGTAGCTTGGTTGATGGTAGTCTATAAAATTGTAGTCATTTTTTTAAAGTTGCGATTTTGGAACTTTTTGGCTAATTCCATCGATAATTTCAACCAGTAGTTGTTTCCTAATATTGGCTAGACCAGTTTTTATGCTGCATGTTAAATCGAATGACAAGTCCAAGAACCAGTCCAAATAGGTAAGAACGTTTCCATTACTCGCTGTCACTAAACTTGGATTTTAAAAACTGTAATCGGCCGATGTGATCTGAATGAGTTTCGAGAATGTTGTTCATAGATAATTGTGCCATTATTAGTATAACCACCAATGTAATATGGTCGTGTCTATGATGTCAATACAAATATAGTAATGTTTTCATTTGAAATGCAGAAAACGAGTGACAAATGCAAATTCTGGGATATACTGGAAATTTTTTTTAGAAATCAGATGGAAAACAAAACCTGCTTGTGAAAAGTTTTTTTGGAAAGCATTTTGTGTGCTTTGAGCGGCAATTGCCACCTGCCAGATTCAAGCCTTGGAAAGAAAATGTTATACTGGCCATGCCATTTTGTAATTATGTGGTGACCTAGGTCTAAAAATCAGTAGCCATGGACATTAGGCCATCATTATCTAGAAGTCAGACCTATTTTGTTCAAAATTGTCAATTTCAACGAGCATTTTTTGTTGTTGACCATCTCCACAATTCACATCACAAGGTCTATGATGCATGTTTGTTTCTTCCTGTTTTGTGAAATATTATTTTAGAACCTAAAATACAATGTATTATTTTTCTAAACAGAACTGAGTTTCATCTGGATGAAAATGGTGATGTTTCCTGGAAGATATCGGAAGATGCTGAGCCAATGCCGTTCTTCAATTGTGAAACATATGAGGTACACACAACTTAAGGACATGGTTAGGGATTATTCCACAATTCATAAATTTACATTTTGTAGGAAAATAATCCCATCTAAATATTTTGCAGTGAGTGGTCTTGAAATTTGTTGCTTAATTTATATATGGTTTTGTACATTATTCTGTATACATTTCACTTTGGTAAAAATGTTTTGTTGATGAATGGGCTACAGATATGCTACTGCTGCACCCTACTACTAAAAGTTATTTTTATTTTGTTTTCAGAATTGTAAAGCTAATCATCATTTTTAATGTTTTTCATGTATAAAAACAGGAGATTTTAAAAATAGTTTAGCCATCTTTTAAATATGTCATTTCCATAGAAAAGCTTGCAAAATGGGACTCAAAATAGATATAAATTTAGTTTAGTCATCTTTTAAATGTGCTATTTCCAAGTAAAATCTAGTAAAATACTGTATATCACTAAAGTTTTGCGAGAAACAAAGTACTACGATGAATAACCATTGTAATACTTTATTTTTGCAGTAGTATGATTATTAAAAGTAAAAATAAATAAAGTAATTTTTTAAAAAGAAAACAAAAAAAAAAGTTTTTTGTTATGTGCACTGAACGTTGGTTTGTTGCATAAGCGAAAACAACACGTCTGAGGTTTTACTTTACTGTGTGGATATCATTGTGGCTTAAAACAACAAAGAACTGAACTTGTCTCTAAAACAATGCTATTATGATTTTACTAATACACTTCTAGAAGCTGATGTCGCAATACTTTGTACATGCAGTTTAACTATGGCTATGGTTGACTTCTTGTATTACTTCCATAATGCAAAACTTAGTTGATTTACAGTAGATCTACCTTTCGAGTGTGGTTTTATCAATCAGTGTCTGTAAGCAATAGCAATGTGAGTATACAATGATGTGTAAATGTACAATGTGTGAGTGTACGATGTGTGGGTGTATGATGTGTTAGTGTACGATGTGTTTGTACGATGTGTGTTTGCAAGATTTGTTAGTGTAAGATGTGTGTTTGTATGATGTGTGTGTGTACGATATGTGTTTGTATGATGTGTGTTTGTACGGAGTGTGAGTGTACAATGTGTGTATGGTGTGTGAGTGTATGATGTGTGTTTGTATGATATGTGAACATACGATGTGTGAGTGTACAATGTGTGTATGGTGTGTGAGTGTATGATGTGTGTTTGTATGATATGTGAATGTACGATGTGTGAGTGTACGATGTGTGTTTGTATGATTTGTGAGTGTATGGTGTGTGAGTGTACAATGTGTGAATGTACGATGTGTGAGTGTACGATGTGTGTTTGTATGATTTGTGAGTGTATGGTGTGTGAGTGTATGATGTGTGTATGATGTGTAAGTGTACAGTGTGTGTATGATGTGTGAGTGTACGATGTGTAAGTGTGTGGTGTGAGTGTACGATGTGTGAGTGTATGATGTGAGTATGATGTGTGAGTGTACGATGTGTGAGTGTATGATGTGTGAGCGTAGAGTATGTGAGTGTATGGTGTTTGTATGATATGTGAGTGTATGATGTGTGAATGTATAATGTGTGAGTGTACAGTGTATGTTTGTACGATGTGTGAGTGTACAGTGTGTGAGTATGATGTGTGTTTGATGTGTGAGTGTATGATGTGTGAGTATACGATGTAAGTGTATGCTGTGTTTGTATGATGTGTGAGTGTATGATGTGTAAGTTTATGATGTGTGTGTGGTGTGTGAGTGTACGATGTGTGAGTATGTGGTATGTGAGTGTATGATGTGTGTTTGTATGATATGTGAGTGTATGATGTGTGTTTGTATGATATGTGAGTGTACGATGTGTGTTTGATGTGTGAGTGTACGGTGTTTGTATGATGTGTGAGTGTACAGAGTATTTGTATAATATGTGAGTGTATAATGTGTGAGTGTACATGTGTGCGTGTACGATGTGTGTTTATACAATATGTGAGTGTGCTATATGATAGTGTGCAATGTTTGAATATGCTGTAACTGTCGGTAAATCAGTGTGTTGTACGTGTCAGTAAATCAGTGTGTTGTACGTGTCAGTAAATCAGTGTGTTGTACGTGTCAGTAAATCAGTGTGTGTTGTTCCAGGTGACACCTCGTGCTGGCTCCTCTCCAGCTGTGCTCAAATTCATCTGGACATATGAGGGACATGTGATTGAGTTCAGGGTTGGTACCTTTTTGGCTTTTAAGAAAAATTAACGATGCACTCAACATATTTTAGGGCGCCTTGATAGTCCAGTCGAGATCACACACACGCGACACGCTGTTGATCTCACATCGAGATAGTAGCCACTAGGGATTTTATTATTTCAAATATTTCTGTTGCCAGTATAACTGTTAATTAAATAAAGTACTGAGTGCATCATTAAGTAATAATAATTAAAAATTAACACCTTTTACTTATATTTTTGTTAGTAAAACACGTTTTACTAACAGTAATTTAGACATAGGATAACATTTTTATTAGAAAAATACCTGGTGGATAACCGACAGGGAGGGCTGGTATCAAGTACACTTGTGTATATGCTGTATATAATAACACTAGTATTAAGACCAGATGTATATGCAAGAGGTTTTTTTTGCTGATTATACTCGAGGTTCTCACTCATCCAGACAGGAACTCATGACTGAAACGATTAAGAGTCTAGTATGAATATTAAACAGCCTACTATTTTTAAAAGTACACATAAAAATTAAACTATGATTGTCCCCAGTGCATTACTGTAATGCAAATATAATGACAGTTTAATATTATTTTATTTCACAAGGGGAACTGGGACATAAATCAGAAACGGTGTGTAAGATTGGTCCCGCCTGGTACACCTATTACAGGGTATAATCTACCATGTATTATCACAGTCCTAACCATCTGCCTGGTGTCATTTAACTGTTAATAAATTGTGTCGAATGTGTCACACCACACAAACACAAACACACATGCACACATGCAAACACAGTCCTAACCATCTGCCTGGTGTCATTTAGCTGTTAATAAATTGTGTTGAATGTGTCACACCACACACACACACACACACACACACACACACACACACACACAGTTTAATATCAGGTTATGAAAATGGACTTATTTAAAGCTCTTGAATTTTCAATTCATATACATCTTTATTTCTTTTATAATTAAATCTGGAAATAAAACCTGAATTTGTTACAAAAATACATATTTCCATACAAATACCAAAGGAATTGTCTCATTAGATGTTATTATTGGAACTTACCCATCAGATTGGTTGTTTATTTCTTTGTTTTAAGTGACTCTTTACTGTGGTTTGATTTCGTTGCAGGTGGAGGTAGCCGACGACTTGATGTTGCTCACGTATGAACGGTGCTGTATGCTGCAGTGTCAGAAGGTGACATTATATCAGTAGTTCTTAGGAGTATTTTCTTTTTCTCTTTCACAGTTTAGACCAATAGTCCAGTCTGTAAGATAAAATGAGCAATTTTTTTCAAGTTTGCCAGTATTTTAAAACTAAATTTTCAGTATGTGTAACTCTATATCAATAGTTCTTAGGTGTATTTTAAAACTTAATTTTCAATAGGAATAACTCCTAGAATAACATTCTCAATTATAAGGAAAATGTGACGGGTTTTATGTCGACCAACAGACTACTGATAACGTGTAGTGTCATGTTTAACTCATTGACTGCCACTTATGAGTGTTGTTGTAAACCAAGTGCATCAGAGTTTGCCAGTACAAGTTAACTCATGTTAAAGTCCGTGCTATATCATGTTACATTAAGGCTGTTGGTTGTGAAGATAACTCATGTGGTACACTTCTTGACAAATTGGAACAACATGAATGTAAAAAGTTTAAAACAAAAAATTATTGACTTAGATTTTGGTTATGTCTGAGGTCAAAAAATGCATTTAAAGGGTGATAACTGTGTTAAAGTGCCCTTGTATTTAATGGCTGTTAACATGTTGACATGATTGCTGTAGTGCAGTTGACTAATACATGCTCATCAGGGAACATTTGGTTGGGACGGTAGTTAAACTTCATTAGCAATTAGTATTAAATTATTACAGTTGTATAGCAGTCAATATAATTTCTGCTACAAATCAAGATATGGTGACGTTGAACAGAGATTCCGTACTTATTTACCTTTACAGTTATATAGGAGTCTTCGAAACTTGATTAACATTCTGGACTGAGGAACAGAATTACCTAAGTTTAACACGCATTAGCGAATGTGTTGCAGTACAGAATGTGATTAAACAAACAATCGATTGCTTTAATAATCCGGTGTTGCAGTGCCTATCAAATACTGATATAACCAGCTGAAAAACTGTATCATTTAAGTGTTGCTGATGTATTGTAAATAAAACACTGCAGTAAAATATCTTATGTTTTCTGACCAGGTGTCATCAAATGATCCCAAAGACGAGGAACCGTTTTCCTTGCTTGGCGCTCTTGAAGAAGGCTACTTCTCCGACCTCGTTGTCAAGGCCGACTCGGGCAGAGAGGTAGCATCTCCACTATGTAATAGTGGCTTTACTGTGCATTTACATCAGTTTTCACTCCAGCCACTGATCCACAACTGCTCTAAGAAAGTCCACGGTACACCCTGGTGCAAATTAATTGGAACACTTCTGAAATTTCCTTATTTCATAAAAAGTAATAGCTAACCCATTATATTTTACTTTTATGATATAGTGCTAGTAGATAGATATCCATAATTAGGACTCACTGGAGGTCATTCTGTTATTTTTGGTTACCATTTCACTGCGCATGTCTGCTTTGAAGCTGAATGGTATTTTATGACAAAATAAGGTACGCAGACATTTATATTACATCATATTTTTGCAACTAATTATTTGATGTCAGCAGACAATGGACATCACTCCACGGAAACGCACACACATTTTTATACTTTATTAGCACTGTAACAAGTCACTGCGTGACATTGCATGGATAGTTGGTGTTGGTTTGGGCTCTGTCTCCAATATTATAAACCACTGGTTCTCTGAAACCGAATCGGAAGGGGAAATGTGGAAGAAAAAGAAAGACAATGCCTAGAGGCGATGCCTTCTTACTCCGCCAAAGTCAGAAAGACCAGTGACGAATTACAAAAAGATTTGGCTAACACTGGTGTCACTGTAAGCTCCAGTGTCGTGCGGAGGCGGCTCAAAGAGGCTGGTCGAATAGCACGGCGTCCTGTGAAAAAACAGCCACTGACACTGAAGATGATGAAAAAGCGCTTGCAGTGGGCAAAGAAATAGAAAAGCTGGACTTAAAGACTGGCGAAAAGTGTTATTCTCTGATGAAAGTCATTTTCTAGTACAGGGCCAGCGTAGTCAACATGTCCGTCGCAGCATTGGTGAAAAGCTCCGCCCATGCCACACGAATCAGACTGTCAAAAATCCGGGGGGAAAAAAAGAAAGAAAAAAATTTCTGGGTCAGTTTCAGCTACCATGTCGTTAGATCACTAAATCCAGTGGAAGGAATAATGAATTCAAACCGTTATATGGAGGTGATCAAGAAAAAGGTGATTCTCGACATGAGACAGGCGTTTCCAGACGGATCAGGCATTCTCCAGCAAGACCTTGCACCATGCCACACATCCAAGGTTGTGAACAAAACATTCGAGGCAAACAATATAAAAGTGCTGGACTGGTCAGGGATTTCACCAGACTTGAATCCCATAGAGAATCTGTGGGCTATCATCAAGGCTCGCTTACGCAAGAAGGACTGCACAACAAAAACAAAGCTCATTGAGGCCATAATTCAAGTGTGGTACCATGACCAAAAATTCTCTGGAAACTTTGGTGGACTCTATGCCAAACTGCATAAAATAATTGATAAAGAACCAAGGGGGGCACATCAGCTATTAATTTAAATAATCTGACGTGAATAAAATGCTGTTTCATAAGCCAGTCACAATGCTTGTCTTTTTCTTGTGTGTTCCAATTAATTTGCACAAGGGTGTACATTATTTATAGGGAGTGTTTTTAATCTACATTTGTTCATAATTGAGATGAGGGGAGTTAGTTACTGTTTTCTTAAATTGTAATGCTATTTCTGCTATACACATATTACCAGTGGTTGTATTTTCAGAAAAGAAAAGAAGAAACCGTGTACTGCCAGTCTAAACATAATATAAAAAAGTAATTTCATCAGTCAATTTGAAAAAATAATGTTATTTTTGTGATAGGCAACATTTTGTACCTGACATACAGTTAAAAATAACATTAGGATAAAACAAAATAAATGTTAAATTTTTGGGTAGATTGTTTATACAAATGTAGATTTAAAAAAAAGAAGTATGTTTTGTGTTTTAGCTGTTGATTTCACTACTGAGTAAAACATCTGTCAAGTCCAAGTACTGCAAAGATGAACTGGCTCTGGGATACGTTTCCAACTGCGCCATATTTCCCATTTCTCTGGAGAGCAAGGAAACCCTCTACCCTCTCATGGACACTGGCATGTATGTGTTATTAAGTAGGTTTCATGAAACCTTGACACTGTCAAATGAACTGGGGGCAATAAATAAACTTTAAAAAAAAGAAAACAAAGTAGGTTTCATGAGTATCTGATTAAAATAAGCAGTGATATAATTTCCTTCACAATTATTTTATTATTTTCCATAATATGTTCATTTGATTTATTTTGTATAACCCATTGGTCTATTCTTTGTTTTAACCGTGTCTCTACAACTGTGGTATATCATTTCCTGTCTGAGATGGTGTATATAAAAGACCCCTTACTCTTAGTGAAAGGGTAGCCAATGAAGATGAAGCAAATGATTTCGTCTCATTAATCAAATTGTCTTCAACCATATTTCCAGCACCTTGTAACACTATACATAAAAAGTGTTGAGTATGCCATTAATTAATTATTATTTATCTTATTTTATAATTATTTCTCTATATATATTCAACTTAATATCTAAGACAGACATAAAAACAGTTGGCCAAGATAGACATAAATTCATTTGGCAAGGACAGACATAAAATCAGTTAGCCATGATAGACATAAGATCAGATGGCCAAGATAGACATAAACTATTTTGGCCACGTCATTCATATATTCAGTTGGTCAAGACAGACTTAAACTCAGTTGATGGACCTACAAACAGGGGCATGCATACACACAGTGAGTGTGATCATGTGCTGTGTGTTTGCAGGAAGCTGCAGCTGGCCAGCTACCCATGGCTTTTTGTCGACGACCCGGACTTGGTGGACGAGGTGCTTGATGAGCTGGTCATTCAGCTGAGAGAGGAACTCAAGAAAAAAAATGAAGTCGGGGAAAAAAAAGGTGAAACACAGTTTTTGTCACACACTGGGGGGACTTTTATCTAGCATAGATCCTTTTATTTTCACAACATTAACATGAACATTGTGTACTATTATGTGAAAGAAACAGACCTATTCTGAAAGGTAGTACAGATACATGGCTCAGACTGAATTTTATTTTATTTTCTATATATTTTTTTTTTACAACGTTTTAATGGCTCATTACAAGCAAAAATATCACTGTTTTAAATTAAAAAGAATAGCAGACTAATTTATAATGGATAGAGCAAGTCTTGGGTGTTGCATCATATCTCTTTTCATAACTCATTAGTTTCTTCTTCAACATTTCTTCACATGTCTGCATAGTTTAGGCCATGGAAATATTTAGGACAGTTCGCCATTAACCTGAAATAATTGGTTGCTTCTGTTTATTTTTTGTTTATTTTTTTTATACAAGTACAACCTTAATTAATGTCAATTTTCCAATTTCTTCTTTGAAAATATTACTTATGTTCTGTTGATATATTTTTCCGATATAAGTCGAATCACTATTGAAATGTTAATAATAAATCTATATCACATTACTAGAATTATGCTAATTTTTGTTTTAATATTATTAGTGGCATGTCATTATTAATACATGTAGTTTTAATTTGTCATGGAATTTATGTTATTAATTTGGACCTAATTTAATTGTACAGAGGCACCAAGAGAAGATCCAGGTATTATCAGTGTTCACAATTTAACTGTTTTACTAACAGCATTTGTGTATTAAACATTCCAAGAGTTGGTTAACTACTAAGGACACTTGTTGATTGCTGCATGGTGTTTGTTGGTCAGTGGGGGGTTCAGACTTCAAGTGAATTAATATTAAACAACATCACAGTATGAACTGTGTTATTTAATGGATGTTTTTAACATTTAAGATGTGTAATAACAAAAATTTATTATTTACCCTTTTGTCAAGAATAATGAGATGTTGTTTGTAAATTCTGTTTTTACAGAACAGTTTCTGCTCCACAGTTGTGAAACATTTCCCACTAGTTGCTCCTTTGTATAAAAGAGACTGTGGGTGCCTTTTGTTGGTTGTTGTTGTTTCTAAAATGTCACTCTCTTTGGATCTGACCATTTGACTCACTGAAGCATGCTATTAACCCCACTGATAGTGTACTTAAATAAGGAATGTGGTACACCAGTGGTGTAAACACCCCGCCCTTAAATAGAATCATGTCAATGAGCTACTGGAGTTTTCATATATCATTAAGAAGTATACTGATAAAACCATTAATAACGTTATTTTAAATATTCTGTTACATAAATTAAAATGTTACTATTGTTGTATTACACATTACTTACACTGATACTTGGTATGTTCATCTTGAGTGTTTGTTTCATCAGAAGAAGAATTTGTCAGTGTTATTCATAGGCTCTAAAAACATTTTGTCATAAAGTCAGTGAATTTAAAATTCACTAGTCATGCTTATATTCATTATAGTTTTGTAAGTATTTAGTTGCCCAAGTCTAAAAACAACTATGACATAGGACCATACACTATAAACCCTGGTTATTACAATGAATGTCCAATTCTTATATATCCAATGCAGTGTTTTATTGACACATCAGCTGCATTTATTGATTTTCTGTGAGTCGTAACTGTAGGATCTGTTACATTTGTTTCAACACTATATGGTATGTAAAAAATGCATTTATTGTTATATTTTTTTGAAAGATTGTTCTTGAAAAATTAAAAAAAACTAATTAGTGCAGTCTACACTACTGGAATTTTCGGAAAATATATTTTCATATCTATTTTTTAGATAGTTGTGTAGGCTATCAATATATAATTATAATGCCATCTTAGTATTCTTAATGATTGTGTTTTCAGAGAAAAGGAAACCAAAGTTACAGAGACAGATATCAAGGCAGAATTTAAACCGACACAGGATAAAGCAAGTAGAGAAAGATGAGACGTTGTTGATCATGCCAGAGAAGTACTGGAACGACCGTTACTCTTCAAACACCATTCAGTGGAAGAAGTAAGTTGCTGTAGTTAATATTAAAAGGTTGATAGGTAAAAAGAGTGAATCACCACTTCATGGTGTGCTTGGTTTTATTGTGCATTGATTGG
>JAUTBW010030668.1:0-11365 GCA_032361425.1 Peltospira smaragdina
CAAAGCTCCTTGCAAACGGTCTGCTGTGGTCACCACCACCTTATACTCCAGTGCCAAATCTCAGGTATGTTTCAGTTGATTATAGTGTTACACATAACCAATTCATTTATAAGTGCATAGAAACTTCGCAAATGGTCTTTGTGATTTCCTTTTTGTTATGTCCCAGTTCAAAAGCTCAGGTATATTTTCAGTTACTTTTACTGGTTTGTTGTAAGTACTGATTTTATTATTACATATTTAAGTGTTTTCTTCAACATCTACTCTGGTGAACATCTAGCTTCTAATATATAAAATAAATGTTAAGTATAATTATAAACCTTTGTCTAGTTCTAAATCATACAGATTCACTCACAAACAGATTCTTTTTTTTTAAACAATATTTTATAATGAGAAAATTAGCAGAAAAGTATAATAGTTTTAACAAATAACGATAAAGCTAACTAAAAGATAAAAGAAGGTATCATGATTATTTTTGTAGGCCTATTGTTTGGTTGTAAAAGGAATAATCTATTGGTGGTCAGTGATGATTAAACTGTCAAGCACATATCTGAAAATTGCTTGATTGAAAAAATCTACCTGAGATCTGCTAAGGGTTATTCAAAAAGATTTATTTTTATAAGGGACATCAGCTCTGATGATAAATATCCATTCATTTGGCTTTTTATACCTAGTTTCAAATTCCAATTAATCTCCTCTTTGCCAGAAAACTAAAATATAACTGCTGTGTGTAAGCAAGTGTGTATTTGTATGTATGCAAATTTTATTTATTGTTAATGTTATTTAAGAATTGAAGTACAGTATCCCTTTTAAATATAAATCATGTATATGGCTGCCTTGGGTAGCCTGGTGATGAAATTATCCGCCTGGCGTAGCTAAACTGAGATCAATCCCTGTTAGTGAGCCACTAGGGATGTTTCTGATTAAAATGTTTTTAGTGCCAAATATAGTCATTAATAAAAATGGTTTGAATGTAATAAAACATTATGTGTGTAATTGATAGCTCTTTAGAGATAAAACTGATAAAAACATCTATTTTATTTTTTTTGTTTTCAGGCTGACATTCCTGGTGTGTTCTGTTGGGTTTACGTCACCTATGCTGTTTCCAAAGAAACAACCATATCACCTCATGCTGCAGATGTTTGAGTCTTCTGGTGGACAAGATGCCTTGTTTCAGTAAGCTTAACATTGTCTTTGACTTAGTAATAATTTAGAAATCTTGTCATGTTTTTTCATTAAGCTTTAGACATTAATATTCTGATCACCTTTGTGTATTCATTAACATTCTGACTACTATGTCCATTGAATGCATTTCCCCCCATATTTTTGCACATACGACTAGCATAAGTAGACAAACCAGCAAGGAATGACCCTTGGTAGTCAGTGATGATTAAACTGTCAAGCACATATCTGAGAATTGCTTGATTGAAAAAATCTACCTGAGATTTACCAAGGATTATTCAAGTAGATTATAATCAGTAATTATAATTTACTCATGTCACATTATTGATGAATACAGAAACATCAAGGATATTTTGTTTGAATAGTTTGCTCTGTTTTTACTACTTCTAAGATTTAGGTTCAGTTAATCAGTTCAGTAATTATTAAAATAATAATGAAAATGAAAGCATATATGTTTATTTTATTGTAATCTCATTTTCTGTAATCTATTGAATATATAATGTATATAATATATAATGTAATATGGTAAATTCTATTTAATGAAACAAGTAAATGTTAAATATAATTTTCAGGGCATTCTCTTGGGCTTTATCAATGGATGGCAAAGTTCCCCTGTCAGATGGATTGGAGCATCCAGAGCTTCCAGGTAATTATCATGTGGAGGAGGATATATAGAAAAAACCCTATAAAATCATGTTTAGAAAAGAAAACGTCCCCAGGAATACATGTCAGAGTTGTGTTTGTTTTCTCTTAGATGACTAACAAATTCAAGCCCATATTTAAAAAACCCACAGAGAACCCTACAATACTGGTAACAAAATAACAACATTGCCTTAAATGCTTGATGGTGTAAGTTATTTAGGTGATGGCCTTGATAGCCATTGGTATATGCACCCACTTAACATGCCTTCAATGTATTGAAAACATTATTAAATAAAATAATAAATAATAACAGAATTAAAGAGTTAGAGGGTATTTCTTGGTTAATTCATGATGTCTTAGAGATATTCATCCTAGCCAGTCCTCCTAATTTGGTATATAAAGTTTGTGATGTTTTGTATTCTTATGTAGGAACAAATCCACAAGGTAATTTGTTAGTGATGTGATATTTTACCTAATGTACATCTTTTTATATGTCTATAAAATGGTAGTAAAATGCAAAGTAAAATGAAATATAATTGTTCACAAATTATTATTGCTTTAAGTATTAAAATGTTCATAGAAAAGAGGATGGGAATATTAATACTGCAATATGTGAAACTTGTAAAATTGAGAAACTAATCTAAAATTTGAAGCAATTACCACTAGATGTTGGATACTATAATCTGCATATTTTATATATTTTTCCTTAAAATCTTTTTCATCAAGTTTTTTCTATAGCTCAGTGATGATGTAATAGACAAGCATATGTCTTAATTGTATTGAAAGACATCTTTTGTTCTGAGAGCTTTCTTAATTAGTATTGGTGTAACAATACACTTGAATATTTTTGTGTGTGTATGAAACAACTACCTGTATAGTAATTGCTTGAACTGAATACATACAAATAAGATGTAACTTAGTTATTAAAATAATAGTTCAAGATGGCTCTATTCTGATTATGTTGGAGAAAATATTCACTGTTAAATGTGCACAAATCTATATCTGGACACATATTTTGGTAACTAGTTTAGCTCTACTGTAACATTAAATGTGACTAATGATGTCACAGCATTTTAAGACAGTTTTTGATCTTATGGTGTTAAGATTCCTGTGTCCTTATTCTCAAGATTACCCCAAGATTCTTGTGAAAATAACTTCTCTCCTTTTTTAAATCTTGTTTAAGAAAAGTGCTAGACAAGTAATTCATTGCTCAGTTTGTGTTGTAGCTATATCGTGCAACCCTTTTTGTAACTACAAAGTATGCATGCCAGAAATGTTTTAATTTCTAGTGATTTTGCTCTGAATTTAAGACTTCAAGTAATTGTTTATAGTTAGCTGTCACACAATGTAAAGCATAAAAATATGGGTTTAGTGTATTCTTAAATAAGCTTTTTTTCTTTTTTTAAATTATACTCACTGATACAAAGTGCAGGCATGATTGATGCAATATAATCATGCATTTAAATTGTTGAGTCAAATGTTAGACAACACATTCCTCTGTTTATGTCTGTGTCATTAAATCGTGTGTCTTTAAATCTGTGTCATTTATTTTTTCTGTCATTGAATATCTATTGTTGAATTTCTGTGTCGTTGAATCCGTGCTATTGAATCTTTCGCTGTGTTAAATCTCTGTGTTGTTAAATCTTTGTTGTTGAATTTCTGTGTCATTGAATCTTTCTGTGTGGTGTTGAATCTTTCTCTTTGTTGTTGTTCTCTGTTGTTGAATACTTGATGATGAATCTGTTTATGTCTGTGTTGTTGACTCTGTGTTTGTCATTAAATGAAACATTTCTCTCTGCCATTGTTTACCAGATGGTTCTGGCGAGTTCCTGGACGCATGGCTGATGCTGGTGGAGAAGATGGTCAACCCGAAGACAGTACTGGAGTCGAATCACACACTGCCGACCAAATCCACACAGCCGGGGTTCACACCCTTCAGCCCAGTCCAGTACCTCATCAGCACACAGAAGGTGAGCACTCCTTTTACATACGCAAAAGTCGGCATCATTTTCTTCATGTTTACAGTTGAAGACATGATTTGATCATTGTTTTGCTTTTGTGTCTTGTTTTTTGTAATTTGTAATAGGGTTTCGGAAGAAAACGTGAGAGAGAGAGCATAAAGACTGTTTAATAATAAGGAATTAAATGTATGCTTTTTATGCTTTATAGTTCATACATTGCATCTAATTTAATCATTCTGCCATAATTCCTGGAAAGTGTCATGCATAAAATGTATTATTTATTTACTATTTTGATAGGCTGCCTTTAATGCTGTGATGAACCTGTGGAATAAACAACCTCTCAAAGTGTATGGAAGTCGAATGTCGGAATCCATCCTGGCTATTCTGTGTCATATTATCAAAGGAGAAGGCATAATAAAGGTTTGTTTAATGCAAATTTTTCTTAAATAGCTTAAAAGGTAGCAGGTTGTGTGTGTTTTTTTTTTAATTTATTGTTTTTTTTAATTTAAGTTGAAATGATAGTTAACTAGATTTTACACTCAAGATTAGCTTACGATTTTCCTTTCTGCTAAGGATATCATAAATTTTAAAATGTCACAGAATTATTTATTTCAGATCAAACTTCTTCTTTTTAAATGACCATACCTGTAACCCATTTTTTATTAACATTTATATCAGCATCATAAATATTTAATAAAAAACCTAAAAACTTGGTGGCTTATTAACAAGAGATTTCTTTTTCTTTTCTTTTTTTAATGCCACTTTTTATTAAGTGTTAACTAGCTTCGGAAGCATTTCAATTTTAAAAATTCCTAGAGGCTAACTGATTGAGATCAGGCATTTCAAACATGTTGTCACATACAAATTAGGAAAATGCATATAAATAATTCACCACCATCTAAAGAAATCTCTGTTAACCGGTGTGTGTTTTTTTTGGTGTTTTTTCTTAGGAGCAGCTAGAAAAGGAGAAAATTGTGGAATCGACTGACAGTCTCGTATTCACCACACCCCCACTGGCTGGCCCTGTGGCCAACAACCTGATAGCCGCGTCAGTGGCTGCTGCCTCCCCCATTGCAGCCCAACAGAGACAGGAGCCTGAAGTAAACGAGGGATTCCTGCAACATGTGAGTTACAGAAAGAGAGAAAAAGATGTTACTTAAAGCTACAGCGTCTGCAATATTACGTGATCATTTAGACCAGTTAATCAAATTATAATAAGTACCCAAATGGCTACACATAGCCGTTTACATTTGATATAAAAGCATATCAAACTAACAAGCACAGCATTTCAGATTATAGGGCACTTTTAAAATTTTGGTCGTATTTGTTATCCAAAATGTATCACAAAACCCATTCTGATTAGTAGCAAGTGATTTTTTATAGGCACCATTCATGTGAAAGTGATATATGCTCGGTGATGATGAAATAGACAAGCATATGTCTTAATTGTTTTGAAAGACATCTTTTGTTCTGAGAGCTAACTTGGTGACGAATATAGCTTTTCACAAAATTAACATGTCACTTGGTATAATAATGTAAGCAAAGCCTCAACAGCGTAATTGTGAATGTGACATTCTGACTCACAGTCAGCATGTGAAAGATTGTCAGGTGTTGGTTATTCATGACATTATTGGCTAATATATTTTTCATGTTTAACTGACACATTCTCTGAGAGCCTTTCTGATTAAAATATTTTCCAATGCTGATATAGCTTAATTAAAAATGGTGTTGAGTGTGTTGTTAAATTAAAAATATATTATTACTATATCGTTCTTTTGCAGCTGATTGACATGGGTTTCAGCAGAGAGCACGCACTGGAAGCCTTGAGACACACAACAACGCTGGAACAAGCCACAGACTACATACTGTACCATCCTCCACCCACCGTCCCAGTAAGCTGCTGCTGTTTTATATGCACATTTAGAGCAAGATATTACAACCTGATCTGTCTATCCAGGACAGTTTGTTAGCAGTCAGTTGTAACCATGTTAGAAAGTAGAAAAGAGTGCGTTATGGGCTTACACCTGTGTGATCATTTAAGTGATCCGCTTGGGTGAGAGCCAGTACTGGGATGTGAACCCAGTACCTACCAGTCTTTTTATGAATCGGAATCTTAGCTCACTGAGCTGTCACTACCGGTGAGCTGTTGTCTGAGACACATATTGTTACATAGTGTTATTGTTCACAGCACACCATTAATTAGATTGTCATTAAAAAAAAAAAAAAATTGAGATCTGTATTTTACGATTTTGTTCCAGCCCATTGCACATGGTATAGACATGACTGAAGAAGACCAAATGATGCGAGCCATTGCCATGTCTCTGGGAGAGAACGTTGTTATGTCCACTGATCAGGTTTGTCAACTACAGGAATAAATTTCTGCCATTCACGCATCTAAGCATTTTTTAAATCTTTATTTCATGACTTGATCCATAACATTTAAACTGTTTGATTAACAAAAAAAAATTAAAGATTTTCTTAAAGCTATGTAATTTTTTTTTTTTTTTAAATGACACATTCAACCTTTTTATTAACGGTTTTATTGATGTCTGAAAACATTTGAATCAGAAATATTCCTAGTGGCTGACTGACAGGGATCGATCTCACATTGATTGCATTCTTTCCCCACTAGGCTATTGAGGTGCCCTTAACGGCATATAGGGCTATAACATTTCTCCAGGATCTTCATTTCTAGCACAGTGACGTCATAGAAAGGTGATAGAAAGGTGTGGTAGAAAATCCATCTACCACGTGTGTAGATGCTAATCCACCCATGTCATTGGTTAATTATTCTCATCATTTAGGATGTAGACGGAAGTTGCTACTTGTTGATAACATAATTTTTTTAAGCAAGGTAGTATTTGACATCACATCATATGGATAATTTTAATGCAGGTCTACTTCACACTGGAGGAGGTAGAGAGACGTTTTAATGTAGGAGATTTTGTTCATGTAGATGGAATTGATGGAATACGGCAAATATAAAAATGCAACTCGAGGTCTTCCCGACATCACTACACGCTTTCACATTCGAGATGTAATAGGGTGTCAGCTTAAAGATGACATTACATTATAAAATTATAATAAAGACCTTTAGTAATAGTGTACTTAGACTAAATTAATATTTATAAGACAGATTGTGTATAGAAAATATTTCTAGCACTTGTCCTTTTGTAGATGTTTTTTTCTGACACTTATTTATTTTATTGAGACTCATGTCAGAAAAAACTTCTACAAAAAGACAAGTGCCAGAAGCTGTTAATGAATGATTATATGTTTGCATTAAAAAAAAAAAAAAAAAGTTATAAAATGGAAATGTTTTTAGGTTTGTTATGCTTATGTTCTTTGTTCAACATGCCTGGGTTAGTGTAAATAACACACCTTGCCATTTTAGTCAAAAAGAGTAGACCATTGCATTACAGAAGAACTTTTCACAAGGACAGTGAAATGTATTTTTGTGTCTATATCCACTTAAGGTTCAGACACGTCCACTTGCGGGTACAGCTTTATTTAACCATGTATTAGTGCCATATGACACTAATTAAATATTGGTAAGTTTATAAAAAAGAAAATTGTTTTATTTTTTACATAGGAAGAGTCACAGAAAGAGGAAGAAAAAGAACAAGAGTCTGAAACGGAGAAGCAAGAAACTGAGGAACCATTGGACAAAGAGGTGTTGGACACATTCACTGAGATGATGATTCCAGGTAGCTTGACACATTTATTTTCATTTAACCTAACTATTGGTTTAACATTTTCTCATTATCTATCAGGGCTTGAAACTGCCACTCACCAGATTGCGAAATGACATAAAATGCCTGTCTGGACAACTTAATATTGATGGATTATTCTGTTAGCTGCCTCCAGAAATTGATTTGGTTCACCTTTCTTTAAGGTCTGCAGTTTTCAAAACAGTGTATTAGCTTTAACAAATTTGACAACTTTAATTAATAAAACTAATTTTGTAGATCAGGCTATGGTATAACAAAAAAGTGTCTGGCTCTGTTTTTAACGATTTGTGATATTTCAGCCAAATCAAAATGAAATGCCATTTTGTGTTTTTGTGGCCTGATTTGCAAGTAAAATTTTGTGTTTACGGACTTAAACAGGGATCGATCTCAGATCGAGGGCATATCAGGTTCGCACATTCACCACTAGGCTATGAGGGCACCTCAGATGGGACTAAAGGCTGTTATCTTGTATGGGCATTTAGTCTGTGTGTTGGTACTTAAACATTTTATATTTCAGTAATGATCTGTTTTTGTTGCTAGGTTGTATGAAACTGCTTGACACACTGCCCGAGACCGTGTACAGGGTCTGTGATTTGATCGTAGTTGTCACTCAGCGCAACGGAAACAAATGGAGGGATAAAACGCTGACTACACTTGTGCATGAGGTAAGTGCAATCAGTTTTTTAAAGCAGTCTGTAACACATTATTATTTATTTTAAAAGCATGTTGATAACTACAATTATTATTTGAAATGAATTTAACTGTAGTATGGCATTGACAAAGCAGGAGAAAGATATAAAATAAGTTGTCATTGATGTTTTTTTGTGTTAATATGAAAGAATGCTATTCATATAAAATGAGTATTTAACTAAGTTATATGTGAAGTAAATTTTCAGGCAAGATAGGTCCTTTTATGACACTGTAAACTAAGATGGGCTTGTGTTCAAGAATTGTTGTTTCTTTTTAGCTTGCTTTTTTTCATTCGCTCATTCATCGTTCATTTAATTATTTATTTATTTATTTATTTATTTTGCAGATCCACATTTTGGGTGATGCTCTGTTGAAGAAAATGTGTGAGGAACCAGTGACTAAAGAATCTCTTGAAAACTTGCTTGCTGATGCAGAATGTGTCAAGTTCGCCACACGGCTCCATCTACTTAGTCTACTATTTGAGGTGAGAGCAGATTATATATATTACATGTACAGATGAAAGTTAAACCTGGTACAGATCAGGGTTTTCCCCCTTATCTTAAAACAATCTTTTTTCAAATTTACATTTTGGTGACAACATTTTAGGTTTGTATTAACAAGAATACAAATTTATTTCTTGTATAGAATGCTTGTAAGTAATTTTCTTAAAGTATATTTTCATGTTTTAAAATGATTTCATTGTATTGACATAATTATTTCTGGCAGACTTTGTTCTTTGGTATTTCTCATATATACACCTGGAAACAAATTGGATTTATTGATTAATTTAATTTGAGAAAGGTGTAAAATGTTTCTGTTTATCTTCTGATGTGTATTTTAATTGATTCGGCCTGTGAGATGTAATATCTATTTTAGTTGCATGCAGGTGTAGTCAAATGGCAGCAGATACAAAACAAAGGAGATTTGTTTTTTAATGCTACTTAATTTGACAAAACAAAATTATTTTGAGAAAATAGAGATCAAACTATGGAAAACAAATGTATAAGTAACAAAAAACTAACAGGCATAGCCTGTTTGAACATAAAGATGACATCAAAAAGAGGTTATAAGACATGTAATGAATAAGGGGTAAAAAAATCGGGGAAAAGTAAAAGAGGACTAAAAATAAAACAAAACTTATGATTTTTCTCCGACATCTTTTCGAGTCATTGAAATGCGAAAAAACCCACAAAAAAAACCCCTCCCAAATCCATCCACAAACTGAATTGGTGAAGCCGTCACCAATTCTATTTACAGTATTAGGAAGTAGCAAACGTGAAGGATTAACAGAAATGTGTTTGCTTGCAGGAAATGATGATGCCGTGTGCTGAGGCCGTGCAGGAGGAGGAGCTGGTTGAGCTGCTGGTAACCGTGGTGAACGCCGTGCAGCTGTCACTCACGCAGGTCAAAGACCCACCCACTCCCAAGTAAGAACACATATTGTCACTACCAAGTAAGAACACGTATTATAACTCCACATAAGAATACACACTATCACTCCACATAAGAACATAAGAACACACATTGTCATTCCCAAGTAAGAACACACATTGTCACTCCACATAAGAATAGTTATTATCACTACCAAGCAAGAACACACATTGTCACTCCACATAAGAATAGTTATTATCACTACCAAGTAAGAACACACATTGTCACTCCACATAAGAATACTCATTGTCACTACCAAATAAGAACACACATTGTCACTCTACATAAGAATACTCATTGTCACTACCAAATAAGAACTCACATTGTCATTCTACATAAGAATATACATTGTCACTTCCATGTAAGAATACACATTGTCACTTCCAAGTAAGAGCACATATTGTCACTTCCAAGTAAGAGCACACATTGTCACTTCCAAGTAAGACCACATATTGTCACTCCACATAAGAACACACATTGTCACTCCCAAGTAAGAACACACAATGTCACTTCATATAAGAATACACATAGTCACTCCCAAGTAAGATTACACATTGTCACTTCACATAAGAATAAACGGTGTCACTGCCAAGTAAGAACACACATTGTCACTTCACATAAGAGCACATATTTTTTACTCCACATAAGAATACACATTGTCACTCTCAAGTAAGAACACATTGTCACTCCACATAAGAATACACATTGTCACTCCACATAAGAATACATGTCACTGCTAAGTAAGAACACACATTGTCAAGCCACATAAGAGCACATAGTGTCACTCCACATAACACACATTGTCACTCTCAAGTAAGAACACATGTCACTCCACATAAGAACACACATTGTCACTCCACATAAGAATACACATTGTCACTCCCAAGTAAGAATACACAATGTCACTCCACATAAGAATACACATTGTCACTGCCAAGTAAGAATACACATTGTCACTGCCAAGTAAGAATACACATTATCACACCAAATAGAGCACACATTGTCACTACAAATAAGGACACATTGTCACTCTCCCAAGTAAGAACACACATTGTCACTCCCAAATAACAACACACCCAAGGCAATATTTATGAGGGAATATGGGGCTGAACCCCACCCACAATAATCCTAAATCAAACCCATTTTACCAGAAGTAAATCTTGAGAAAGGACAGCTAACGTACAGATGAAGTAATTTAGTTGACTATGGGAGTATGCAGTTTACATATTTAAATGACATCAATATATTCGACAGCAGTTCAAGTTGTTTTTCAGGCATTTCCAAAACTGTAAGTATGCAAAAAAAAAAAAAAAAAACCCATTTGTGTCTGTAGAAGACAGGGAAATCCTAACCCTAAAGATACAACTGTTTTGTCTGAAATTTGCCAAAGCTTGTTTCAGACAATAGGTTCTCTGAGATAAGATGTTCTGTCTTCAAAATCACTCGAGCTTGAGTTTCTATTTTCTTTTTATCTTCATTCATGTCATACTGTTCACTGATCAAACATTTTCAGATGGCTTGCCCCGCTGCTTTTGATGTTGGATCTGTTTGAAAAAGTATCTGTGATATCCCAAAGAAAAACTCAGGCTTTGGCTGTTATGGTAAGTAAAACAAATACTATTGAAAATAAATTTTTGAAACCTGATGTATTTTATTTTAGTTATCCTTAGTGCATTGTTATCCTTATTGCCTGTTTGTTTTTGTTTGGTATAACTAAAGTAGTATATTGTC
>JAUTBW010030779.1:0-11361 GCA_032361425.1 Peltospira smaragdina
TTTATTATTTTTTTTTTATTTAAAAAAAAAAAAAAAAAAAAAAAAAAAAAAGAATAAACTATTTAACAGTTTGTTTTTTATTTTAGGAGAAAAGAAAAAAAAATTACAATTTATTTTTAAAACAAAATCATATTTATTATTTTAAAAAAATGATTTGTAAGTTTATAATTATATTAAATAATGTTCTAAATTATTAATTTTATAATACAGTAATTAATTCACATTACTTCATGTCACTGGTGTGTTATTTTTAATTGCATGTATTATACACCAATGAAAACTCAAAAGGAATATGTTTTAGCTGTCTTTGAAATGCCTATAAAAATAAGACGAATGATACGCTATTGTTTTCATTAATTTATCGTTCCTATCTTTATTTACATCATACACGTATTTAAAAATGTTTATATATCGATTTTATAACAAATAAGATTTTTTATTGCGTAATACATCCTAAAAACCCTGCCGATACCAGAACTGATGTAAAGCGGGGAAGGGGGCACACAAAGAATTTAAAAGATGGAGGAGTATAGAGGAATGAATTCAGATAGCAGCGATTCAGATAGCGGTTATAGCCAACTAAACAGTTCATCAGATGAAAGTTTACAGAATAATCACAACATAAGTCTGAGCCGAAGTGGCATCGCGGAACAAACTGCGAGGCTGAAACACCAGTGACTGCAGTTCCAGACGACTTTCAAAATCCCGATCGATTTGAAAATACAAACTGATAAGTTATATTGTTGAATTAGCATTAATTAAACTACTCTGTTATAACTATATCGGTATTTATTACGGTATGTATATTACAAAAATATTATATTCGTGTTTTTAGCGTGTTATATAACCAGTGAACATGCTGTTAGTGTTACAGTTTTGGATAAATCCTGCACATCTTGTTATAGTTCTTCAAGAAGACCGACTCCGGTCCGTTATTTAATATTTGGACATTAATGGGACCTATAATCTTGTTATGGCCATAAACATGAGACAGCTGGTTTATGTAAAGAAATAACATTGTGATTTTGTCCTTAGAAGCATACTGGTACAGATAATAGAAGCATTAGGCTGGTATTTATTCAAATGTTGTTTTTTTTTAAATCTAACTACAGTGTATGTACAAACAAGAAGAAGAAAAGTAATTTCTGTTAAAACTAGATACTTCGTAACAAATTTTTTAATAAGCTGGGGGGAAAATAAGAGGTTTTAAAATTGTAACATTTAAGACTACACTGAGCTCCATTGCTGAAAGATATTCAGATTTAACATATCTATAATATTAATAACCAGCTGAAATTTCTATACCCAACACAAAGAGTATGCATAAACTAATAAGTTGTAATTCCCACATACAAGTATACAGGACTGGAAAGTGGTGGAATTACATTAAATATTTGGGCTACTGTGTTTTTATTTTCAGTGGCCCACACATCAGTTAGGGAGACCGAAAACAAAGTAATGTTTGAAGTAACTGAATACAGAAGCAAATATTTGCAATGCAGTCATTATCTTGTATCATCATGTAGATATAAGGGGGCCCATATCAAAATTGTGATGTCCCTTATGCCATTGTCTATCATTGTTAAAGTCGCCTAGATCGAAATTTGGTCACACATGGCAACCTGACAACTCGTAGTTTTGAGTCCTGGTATAACATTTGAACTTATATTATAGCACCAACACTAAAAGAAATGTCCAATATCAAGACACGGAACAATAACAACACTGTCTACATTTTGTAACTGTTTAATGTTATTGGCATGTGTGTTACGCATTTGAGTGTGTTGTCATTTTGCTGTGCACTTTCTGCATGTTGACTGCTACTGTGTTGTGTTGTGTAGGTGTTTCATTGTTACGGGTGGTCACCAGTGACAGCAGCGACCCAGACAAAGACTCCCCCCCGCCGTCGTGGGACCCGCCGAGTCTTGCTTCACCTCCTGGTTAGCGCCGTCTTTGTTTCTTTGTCTCGTCGCATCGCAGTAGCGACTTTACAGCTGTCATTGAGCTTGTACTGAACACTAGTAGCATTTGCAGAATTGTACAGATAATGGCTCTTTAAATATGCTAAATATTATGATATTTTAAAATTGCAGCAAAATCATAATTGACTGATTAGCTGCTAAATGTAATTACTACACATACGGATAAAATAATAGTTTTTCAGTATAGTTGAAAAAATTATAGTTTTTCAGTATAACTGAAAAACAAGAAAATAAATGTTAAAAATTCTAAAAAAACAACCACACACACACAAAACAAAACAAAAAACAAACAAAACAACCATAAGTATATGTTAATTTAAAAATATTTTATATTACATTTCATAAACACAATTTCTCTTATCATCTGCATCAGAGAATGTTATTTATAGATTTTAATTAAACATTTTATTCTCTAATATAAATCCAAGGTGGGTCGACATGTAGTTGATCTGTAATCAGTTCTCTCCATGAGCCACTAGGGGTTTTTGATGTCAAAATAAGTGTTAATAAAATTCCACATAAACTAATTTTCCACAGTGGAACTTCATACCGTCTCATATTTGTAATATTGTGTACACCTTAAGAATATTTTAATATAAATTACTGTATGTATTTTTAGTTTTCTTTCTGTTGGTGGAAACCTTTGTATTAATACATTATTAGCTTATTTGCAGTAATATTATATTTTCTGCAGTGCTTTTAAGTATCTCATATAATATACAGCGTATATTGTCATCATTTACTGACTATATTGAACCCCAGTCAACCAGCAGGTTTATAATATATGTTTTTAGGTTAGTCTTAATAAAACGCTGTTATAAATACACCACTTTATAATGTCTAAAGATGCACAACTAGCAAATATAATATTGTAATGTAATAAAATAACAAAATGTTTATATTCATACCACACAGTCCAGTATTTAAGTGAAAAACTGCTGTTTGCTGTTATAGTTCAGCATGATTGTTCTATGGTTTGCATGTTATTTAGATGATTCTTTGGTTATTTTATCCTTGGTAGCATTATTTTAATTTAAAAAAACTATTTTAGGAGTATATTGATAATGATTGCTTTATTGGTATGTGTAAGTGAAAGCAATTGCTTGTATTAACTACATGATAATAGCAATGTTCATAAATATATATTTCTTTTAAACAAATTATAATGATCAATAAATTATACTTCTCAATAAAAATTAAGTTAACGTGACATTTCATTTTATGGGATAATTTACATTATGATAATTAATGTGCAGGCAATGTTGACTTAAATTACTAGTATTTATGTTGATATATTTTTCAAGAATTTTATGAAAATGTATCTGTAAATGGTAATTACCTGTTTTGTTCTTCGATCATCTTAACTTTAAAGTGGTAACTTATCTATGTGTGCACTGAAGCACTTTCTCATATTATGTGGTTCATTGTTTCTAGAGAGGACCTAAAACTGTGTGTTTGTGGGTTGTTGCGTTTTTTTTTAAGTGGGATAGGTTTGGGGAGGGCAGTAATTAGGTCAAACTTTGTTTAACATGGAATAGCCTGTGTATTACTTTAACTAACTAATAAATTATTAACAGCTGATAGTAATGTTAAAACTGTTAATTTAAATAGAAGTATTCGTCACAGATGGCATCCATTAGTTAAAAGTGGCTTTATTTCCTGCTGTAGGTGACTTAAGTGAGCTCTCCATACAGACTGAGACGTTTGCCCAGAAGCATCTGAAGCCCCTGGGCAGCAGTGGCAGCAGTGTCAATGGCTTTTCTCCAGATGCGCTGTCAGGCTCGAGCCGGTCGAGCAGCTACAGCAGCATCGTGAGCAGCACCAGCGGGGACGCCAGCACCGCCGTGCTCAAAGGCAAAACCAAGCAGACCACCAGTGAGGTGAAACGCCAGCCAGCCGGGTTTAACCCATTCGGAGACAATGGCCTACCACTTCCAGGTGAAACACTGTCACTGTGACACAGGGTTATTAGAGTTTAACATAAAAATCTGCTTAAATATGGAAATATATTTAAAATAATATCTTATAATTTCTTAGGAGGTTTACATTTTTGTGACATCTAGCAAATATGGGTCTTTTTCTTTCATGATGTGTCACTACACATTTATTTTAATTTTATTTAGAATTTTTTTTTTAATCTTGCTAATTTTTCATCTACGTTGCAAATACTGGGTTCTGATACTAGTTATAGATCAATTCTTAAATGGTTATATGAGAATTATTTATTCTTTGTTTTAAAATTTGGTGTTAATCTAAATAGTAGTAGAACTGATCTTTTGGGAAAGCATGTCTTAATGTAATTGGAGATTTCCCCCACATACATTGCAGTTAATAGAATTAATAATGTTTTAGTCATTATTTTTACATTTAATACTAGAGATGCTAAATTGTCATAAGTGGTTTTATTTATATATATCTTACTGTGCATTGTAAAAATTGCATACCTCCAATAATAACGAAGATCATTAATGTTGTCACTAGGTCCGCTTGGAATAAAGACTGTTACCCCGCTCGCAAAGCCGTCCGTGGTGGAAAAAACTCGCAACCCGTGGACAGGGAGTCCTCCGTCTCCTGATAACATGTCAGTATCCATATTACAGTATTTGATGGGAAAGTTCAATATCACTGTCATTCACCTTTAGCTTAGAGTCACAGAGCTCATTTTGGAAAGAAATATATTTTATATAAATAATGGTGTAATTGTGTATTTCTAATTATTTTAGGAGCATGACTTACTTTCTTTCATTAAAAGACATTTTTAAAGAATTTTTTTTTTTTTTTAATAAAACATTAATAAGCAGATGAAAGCAAATGTTATTGATCTTAATTAGATGGTTAATTTTTTCAATTAAAAGTTCCAACTTTTTGTTTTAGAACAACTTTTATTTTTATTAAGTAAATGTGAAACAGTGATTTCTCTTTATTTATGATTTTTTTTTTTTATTATCGGGGTTTTATTTTGTTTCCCAGTATATTTGTTTTTGGTTGTGAATTTTCTTTATATTATCATGGTTTTACTTTGTTTCTTTCCTAGTGGATTTGGTCTTCAGACTATAGAAGAAAATGACAAGCCGACATTTGTGAGCCAGCCATCTCCTGTGGACACCTTCACCAATGGAGACTACTCATTTAACTCTGGAGGTAGGAGGGACAACTGGATGATAACTTGTTTGTGTGTTGTTTGATGTTTTTTGAGGGGGTTGGTTTGAGAGGGTATTTGTTTTTAACATTTAATAACATATGTTATTACTTTTGTAATGTTTGAGTAATGGCTGATTATATTTTAATGTACAGGTCATTGTAACCCGAAGCATTCATAACACATCAGACATAGACTAAATTTAGGGATTTAAAACAGTAACGATATAAATGGGTACATATTCATGTCTTTTTTTATCCAAAATATATGCTAATTTATGTCCAATGTTTTAAAAGCTTAGCTGATTTAAATGGATAAATTTGATCTATATCTGTCCAAATGTATTTATCATTATTAAATCTTACTCTCTGATATAACACTAACCTTATTTCTTCACTCCCAGTACCTGGAACCACGGACCCTATGTACCCAGCGTATTTGACTCCCATGGATCAGCTGACAATGTCCAAACAGCCCACAATGATGCAGCAGTTGATGGCTGATCGGAGGCGCCGGTACCAGGAACATCAGATGAAAATCCTTACTAAGGGTATGTTACACTTTGATCATTTCTGTTGTTATATAATTTTAGAAAATTATTAATGTTCTGGGGTTTTTAACATGCAGTTCAGTGGTGGAGTTATGATTTATGCTTGCTCTGATATTGATTGCCATTAATGGATGCATTGGGCTGTATCTTTAAAAATGTCAGATGTCATTAACATAATTATATTACACAAATTAATTATATTACACAAATTAATTTATACCTAAAACAAACCATCACAACATAATTTGAGAAACTTTTTTCTTTATTTCATTTTGTTTATGTTTGAGGTAGTAGTTTTTAATAGGAGAATTCATAGGAGATAGATATTTAACTGTTGTTACTGTTTTTGCCAGGAGAAGACTGGCCAGGGTTTGATGTGCCGCCGGTGAGAAGCGACAGTCTGTGGGACTCGGACTACAACCCACTGAGACACAACGCCTGGTCCTCTGCCACAGACTCGCCGCCAAACCCAAACGTGAGTTCACTGTGTAATACCCATTCTAGAGGTAAAATGAAGCAGTAATATGCATTTATAATGAATGATGTTGGAAAATTCAGTGTTTATGCTTGGTAATGTTCTCTTTTTTTAAACAAATTAATGCTGCACTGATCTTTTAATATTGGGAAAACATTCTGATAAATGCAGTTGTTACAGTGATTTGATGGATAGTATTATGTCGAGTCTGTAAATAAGAACTTCACAGGAAGGTTCTTAAAGTCACATAATTAAACCACATATAAATATGTCTTCATTTATGCATATTTTGTACAAAGAAAATCACTTCACCAATATAAGTTGGTTTCACTCCTTGTTTTGTTATTTTTAAGTAGTCCCAAATCTCAACATTTTGTAATTTTTCTGGCTGTAAAATAAGTAGGCGTTGCCATTTCTACATTTTAACTGATAACAAATTAGAGAATTTTATCTTAATGATTTGTTTTCCAGGCTGGAGGATTGTGGAACGCGATCACCAACTCAGCACACAGTGGCTGGAACTCTCTGCAGGCGATATGGAGCAACACTCCTGCCACCACTGCTCCGGTTCTGGAAAAAGAGAAATCGCCAGTGTTCAGTGACAGTCCTAACCCACAAGTGAGCTATTAAATAAATTCTCTGATTTACTTTGGGATTGGGAAACGTATTTTTGTGTCCACATAAATCCGGATACACCTGCATGCAGGCACAGCATAAAAATTAATAGGAAGCTTCAACATATGCGCACATGCATACACACCTCAGATGTGTTACAATTCATTAGATCTATTGTTTTCATTTCAGTTTATTTACTTTAAACAAAAGAATACTGTTTTTTGATAGTCACCATTCAAGATCAGTAACTGTGGTATGAGATCAGTCTCATGTACCTAGAAAACAACCTTTATGGCTATGCAAATAAATATTTAGTGAACTTGCTATGAAGAGTACATGCTGCTATGAATTGACAAAATTAATTACACTTATTTAAATTTATAATGGAGTTGGTGTGAAATCCATTTCTAATCAGTCACATTAAAATACTAATATACTTTTATGCATAACATCTACTTTGCTTTTTATAGGTGACTACGTTCAACCCATTCAACTCAATGGCTGATATCTGGGGACCAAATTCCACCAACATCCCTGCTGATACAAACTGGGGCCAGTTTATCCCAGAGAGCAGTGAAAATAAAAAATAAATACAAAACTAAAATAGTGTGATCTCCCTTACTTTGTCTTTTTTAAATATTTGTTTTACATTTTAAAACAATTTATAATGTTGTTTTATGTTGTGTTTATCTGTGATTTAAAGCCTTTTGTGAAGGAAATCTTCTTCTTTTTTTTATATATATATATATTTTTTTTTTTTAATTGTCTGTTTATCAGTAGTTGTTTTTGATCATAAATAGCACTGTGTAGTCAGCATGTGTTTTCTGCCTGATATGTTATTGCAAGTTGTGTTGTGCTTTGCTTGTTTTAGGTATTTTAATATTGTTTAGTAGTTATTTTTAGATGAATTTTTTATTGTGCTATTCTTGTTTTATTTGTTAATTATTAATTACATTGGATGCGTAATTATTATAGTTACTATTTTTAATTATACATACTAAATACCAGTGACCTGTTGAAAGTAAATTGCAGTGTTTACAAATATTTTACTGTAGTGGTTCATTTACAAAATAAAACAAAGATGAAAGTAATTTTTTTATAAAGAAGAAATATACATATCAAAGTTCTAAGCGGAATGATGAAATTTAATAATATTAAAATATAGAAAACAGCTTTCTATTTCTAATAAATATTGAACCCAGTGTATATTATATTTTAAAATGTTGTTGATTTGTTTGTTGTTGATGTACATCTGTGATATATTTTGTTGGTTTTTCGTAAGCTTTTAAAATGTATTTTTGTTAAAAAATATAATGCACCAGTGTTGATTACATAATTAAATTTATACTGTCACAGAACAGTGACATATTTTATAGCCTAAAAAGTATTACTTAAAATATATACATTACATTTGCCATGTACCTTACCTACCCATCTAAATAACCACCATACTTCATTTATTTATATTATTTACAAAATATTTGATCAATAATTGAATTGTGGCATCAGTAAATAAATCAGAAAACATTAGTGGCTATTTGGATTATTGTGGTGTGATGTACTATAATTAAGTAAACTGTAATATCTTCCACAATACCATAATATGATTGTTGTCAAATGAAAAAAACACACTATTGTTTTATAATCAGTATTTGGAGAAATGGAGTCTTGTACATCTGTGACAGTATGCCTTTAACGTATATTCCTTTAATTAGATGTTCTGTAACAAATTAATACTTTATTTTGGTGCACTGCACTTTATCATAATTCTATTTTTACACTTATAACATGTTGATTGACACTTAATTGATTGTGTTCAGCCACATATAATAATTGTTAATAGTTTGCTTTAGTAATACGACTGCAAACTGTATGAGTTTGTCAGTGTTGATATAAATGCAGACATGCAACTATTACAATTTGTATTCCAACTGTTTGAAACATTGCTTGATCTGTTTACAGTGTAGTAAAGGGATAATGTGCACCCTGATGACTATGACTAAAGACATTAATGTTATTACATAAATAACCCACTATATTTAATCAGTTATATTGGTATATACTTTAGCTGTCATTTAGGTAACTCGTATCAAGATTTTTTAAAGTGCCACCTTTTTATTAAGCAATAAGGTATGAAATGCGAATCTTGAATTTAGACATTACCCAATTTCATTGTGTAAACATTTATTCTATAACATCCACATGATATTCATGTCATAAACCCATTTGATATTTTTATGTATTTAATTGTGTGGTAATGTTATGCAAATTAGTAAACTGATGATCGGTTGCACACGATATGTACAGTTTAACGTAATGTGTTAGATAAGTTAAAATCATGACGTCAGACTGTATTCGTCAGTTGAAATGACTGAAATATGGACGTTACCTTTTACTTGGTAAACCAAAATATTTATACTTGTGCTTTTTAATGTGGAAAATATCAACCTCATGATGTTAATCAGTGTTTGTCTTGGCTTAGCCTCAACAATACCGATTAACTAAAACTTGATTGATATTTTTATATTAAAAAAACACTTGTGACAAATCCTCTATTTAATTAATGATTTATTCAGATGTAGCATCACTAGGATGATGGTCTATAATTTTTTTCTTCTATCTACTAAAAGTGATTTTCAGGACAAATACTTCTAATTTTAATTATAAAAAATAAATATACGATTCCATTTTATATATGAACTGTTTAAATTTAAAAAGAACAAATGCTAATGCACTGCATTGTCTAAAATTACTTATTTATAACATTTGATTGTATTATTCAAGTATTGTGTTTTGTTTTCTTAGTAAATAAATATGACATACCTGGATCAAGAAATTAAACACTAACTTAAAAACATGAACTCCCACTCTACCCCATCCCACCACACCTCTCACCTCCAAACATATAGTAAGTTGTAGATTAGAAGTGTTAGCGTAGTTTGATTATGTAAGTGGCTGTATTAGTGTGTATACTGCTGTGTTTAGAAAAGTGCTGTGTGTATATAGTATATGTGCTGTTTATCATGTTAATAGGATTTTTTTTTAATGTACTTTGTAAGGGAGATCACACTGGTTTTATTTTGGTGTAACAAGACATTATAGGAGACAACTGCAATTGGGTATCAATGCATAGTGAATGGAGAAAGTAATATAATTATTTGAGAACAAATAGCTTTTTGCACTTATCTTCATATACTTTAATTATTGAAGAACACAGGTTAAAAAATAAAACTACACTTTTTTTTTTTTTTTTTTAAATTAACCATACCAGTAATAATTCTACTGTATTTAGCCTAAAAGAACATAACAGCAAACAAATGTATATATTCCTCTTATAGAGTATATTTGTATCGGTAAAACCATATTTATTTCAGTATTCTGTGTTCTTTGCAAACAACATTATAGAATAACACCTCAAAGCAAAATGTTCTTTCCTCGTCTACTTTTGTCTGTTCTGCTATGAATTGATGTCTTGGATGATACAGAATGAGAAGCAAATGTTGACTCAACTGATTTTGACAATTACCTGGATTGACAATACATTTTAATAATTGACAAAGTTGACGTGCTAAGCATATCAGATGTTTTATGTGCAGTGATCAGGAGAGGAAACACACAACACTACTAAATTACAGCATAAAGTGCTGGATGGTTTTCCAAAGAGAACTAAAAACAGTGATCACTGTAAGAGCCAAGTGTGCTGCTGGATAGCACAACTCAGAATGGACAACCACTCGATTTGACATTACACCTGTATTAAAAACAGCAAATATGACATTTACTTAACAGAGTTATTCCATCTTATACCCCCAGAATGTAGGCCACAGAGTTAAGACATAAAAATAAATGGAAGGATACAGATTTTGAACTTTGTTCAATTCACTTGTAACCCATTTTCCAATAGTTCTGTCTTAATCTTACAGTTGGTCTTTTGCAGTATCTGAAATGTGTCTACCTCATTACTTATCCACAAATATGTGATGGAAATAATCATTTGGTTCAGTAACCACAATTTCTAATGTGACAGACACATAATATTGATAACTTAACTGAATTTGACTTGTTTGAAAGGTTGGTGTTTTTGTGTATTGTGTAAAACGTTAGAACTTATTAGTGATTTTAAATTTTAACACTAGACTTATTATCAAGCAAGATTATTTTATTTTATTGCAATATTATTTATTACCTTAATTTAACTAACCATAAATACATCAATTATTGTATCAATCAGTGTTGTAACAATAGTTATATATATATTACAATAAGAATATTGGTAATAAGTATCGAACACTAACACCATGTACAGAGCTAAACATATACCAGCAAATATCTTAATATAAAATAGGAAAAAAGTTGCTTTATATAATAACAATAGTGAATAACTATTGTTACTGAATTATTAGTGGCTTCCAGTTTTGTGCTTTTCAAGTTTCATGCAGAGTGTGCACTTTTAGTTTTTACCTTATAGTTTGAACATTTTAATTTATAATCACAGAACATAATTTTTTGTCACCTGAAAATCATATGCATTATTATTATTATTATTATTATTATTATTATTATTATTATTATTATTATTATTATTATTATTATTATTATT
>JAUTBW010030890.1:0-11360 GCA_032361425.1 Peltospira smaragdina
TCATGATTCAAATACAAATCACTAATACAAATTATTATATTATTACACTTATATTGAACTTTAATTCAAATTTTTTATTCTAGTTTCTCCACCAAAAGGACCTCAGATAAACCATTTGTTACAAAAGACACCATATCATGTTCAGGTAAATGAGGTTAGTATAGCCATTATCATCAGATCTTGGTGTTTTCCTGGGATGGTAAAATGTTTTAGAATTTTTAATTTAGTCTGAATACACTACAGAGTGTAAATTGTAGTCCAGGGGCCTTATTCAGAAAAGAGTTGAAAGTGACGTAGGTAAGCATAATTCTGCATCTGATCACTTTCTGGGAGTAGTATATGTGATATCAATGACCAGAATTGGCATATAGGCTTATTAAAAGTCATATAGGACCTGGTATTTGCATATTTGTTTCCAGCCATTGAAAGCAATTAAAGCTATATAACATATTTTAATTTTATAAAAGTATTACATGACAGTGGATGCCATCAGTATTAAGAGACAATCTTTAATCCACTTGTAACCTTTAGTTGATTCATGTGTGGTGGGCTAGTGAAATTTCTTCATTTCTGCACCCCTGCTATGTTTAAAATGTTGAAATGAGGATCCAGTTTTAGTACTGTCATATTGTTTATTTGAACTTTTTCTTTAAAGGTTTAAAGCAAATTGTTTGAGGCATGATGTTGCATGCTTTGCATGTACAGATCCATCTTGGATCTCTTATTGACAAATATGTTAGGTATTTTCTCAATATCTTTATGCAGTGGATTATTGATTACTTTAATTTTGTTTTAGCAGCCTGGACCACGAAAAAATGTCCGCCGAGCGCCAGCAAGTAGAAGGTTGGAGTCACCTGATGGCAGTGGTTCAACAAGCTCTCAATCAGCGGTGGAATCAAATGTGCAGAATGATACCGGAGACCAAGAGAAATATTCAGCTTTCTGTACTGCTGAGTGTTTACCAACAACAGTCATTAAGAATGTGGGTGAAAAATCTGTTGAGCCAGTGTTACGGAGTAACAAGTTTAAACAGAGGACTTGTAAGTCAGAAAAGCAGTGTGTTTCAGACCAACCTACAGTGCAGAGAAAAGCTAGACGTAGGACTGATTTGAACAAGCAGAAGTCTATGGTAGAAAATCAAGAGTTCATTGAGGAAAAATCTATTGTAGAAAACTCTGTTTTGAATGGACAAAATTGTCACAATTTAAATAAGGAAAAGTCTGTAGCAAACCAAGAATTCAATGAGCAAACTTCTGCAGAAATGCAAAGATGTAAAAATGGAGAAATAGAGAGGGCAGAACATGCGGACTCACTGCCTGTGCCAGGTCTGCGAAAAGCCAATGCACGTTCTAAACAAAAACTGCAACAGTCTAGAACACCTTGTTTAGAAAAAAGAACTGATGCTCGGAATAATGATATTGACAATTATATCTCAGCTTCTGTCAAGCTTTGCACAAAATCGGATATGTTTGTATCTAATTCCAGTGGGCTCTCTACAATTTCAGATTGTTTGCAAGGGTCTTCAATATCTGTTGAAAAGAGTACAGGAGAAGATTTGTTTGGTTTTACAGATGGCTTTGTTGGTGGCTCTTTGGTAATCAAAAATACTGATGATGAAAGAGAAACAAAACCTCACATTTCCAAAAGGCATAAGGGTTTGATAACAGACTCTGACAACCCTCTGAATAAGAATGAAGATCTAGTGGAAAAGGACAGTGTATCTACTGATATAAATGAAACAAAATATTGTAAAGCTTTTGTAAAGAGTAATGAAGTGCTTGATTTGGTTTCACCTGTATCGGACGACGACACTGCGATGCCTCTATTTCAAAGTCAGGACAATACTGTAATCAAAGGAACCACTGCCAGTGAAGATGAAGCTATCCTTTCTAAGGATGAATCTGATGAACCTTGGTTGGCAAAAACAACCAGCAGTGAAAGTCGTTTTCTAACAAAAAGTGGCCGACTATTAACAAGGAGTCATTCAAAGGCAGCATACAGTCATAAGAAACAGGAAAACATGGATACTGACTCAGGAAATGATTCACCTGATAGTCGCAGCAATGCTATCATGTTTCTAAAGCCTAAACCGGCAGTAAAAACATATGGTAAGAAGAAGTGTGTTGATCAAACAAGCCACAAGGCGGTCATGCTTAAAAACTGGATTGACAAGCTGCCGCTTAAAATGCAGGTTGATGATGAAGAACTGGATATAGTGGAAATTGTTCCTCTTTGTCGGGTACACAGTAGGGTCCCTGAGAGAGTGTGTAATGATGTTACAAATGTGTTGCACAGCAGAAGATCAGACAGTAAAGCTGCAGCCATGTGTTTGAAAACTGACAAAGAGTTTTGTAAAGATATGTCTGAAAATCCTATGGAAATGTTTGTGACTAGAAAGAGAATCTTTAAAAGCAGAAATTCATTGATAGATTTACCAAGTCAGATTGTTGCCAGATCTGAATGTGATTCTGATCCTTACGAATTTAAAAGCAGCCAAACTCCTCAGAAAAAGCAAACAAAACGAAAGCCTAAGAGAAAAGGAAAGATTTGCAAAGCAAAGAAGGTGAACAAGGTTCCGCTGCATGTTCTGGAAAAGAAAAACAAAGATGCCTTTTTAAATATGCACAAGAAAGAGTTGTGTTCTGTGTCCTGTGAACAACATTCCTGTACAGTAGATGTGTCTCATATTGAAAACTTACATGCTGCAAAGCCTAGTGCATCCAGATGTGGTGGTGAACAGTCTAGTGTAACACAGACATCAGTGAAAGAAACTTCATCTAGAGATAATCTTGAAGTATCAGTGACTAAATCTTCATCTAAGGATAATCATATTGCTTGTAACTCTATTCTTAATGGAAATGGGGTGAATAAGAAAGGTAATAGAAAGCATATTGTTAAGAAAGTGCACTGGAGAGACGATGGTAAAGAAATGAGTCTTTTGATTGATAAAATCAGTGAGGCAGAGGACCATGATATTCTCTTCAGTACTCAAGATGCCATGGAAACAATGGTTTCAGAAAACAAGGAAGAAGTAGTAATATCTGTTGATGTTGAAGAGTCGGATTATTTTGATCATGAAGAGGATGATGATTCTTGTCTGATTGTTAGACAAGACCCAGGTAATAATGATGAAACTATGGCAGAGTCTGCTTCTGGAGATCCTTTACAGCAAATCCCTGAGGCAGAATGTGTAGATATCAATCAGAATTTTTTTTCTGAAACTGCTTTAAAGCATAATGATGTTACAAAGGATAAATATCTGGTACAGATTTCAGAAAATGCTGTGCAGTCAAACAAGGTGTCTTGGACAGAAAGCAATAACACAGTGTGCGAAGATGAATATATAGATCAGTTACAGAATTCTAAGAGGTTGAAGTCAAATTGTAATAGACTTATCAGTAAATCTGAAACCATAAAAAAAAAGCAGAGCTGTGTTGATGTGTCCTCAGACATTACAGTTGTTGCTGAGACTCCACTAATGGGTGCTGGATTTTCAGTACTTAAAAAGTCCAGTCCTAAAACTGTAGGTGATGTAGATCATTCTGCACAAACACCGATGCTGAATTCTGTAAATGTGTTATGTGAAACTGTGGAAGAGACGACGGCACCTGTTGCTGTTTCTCCAGGGTTTACAGTTGTTGCTGGCACACCACAGGTTGGCTTGGGATGTCTGGGACGATTGTGTTCTAAGACAAAAGACCATTCTCATCTTACTGCAAATACTTCATTGGCTAAATACAGTGTTTTGCAAAAGTTTAAACCAAAAAAAGAAATGGAAACGGCACAACATATCCAGTCAACACCAGATCAAAACCAAACGGCACAAGATAAAAGGCAAACAACAGCCATTCAAAGGCAACCAGCACAGAGACAAATGATGACAGGAATAAGCTCACCTTCACCATCAAGGATACAGGGTGCCCAAGAAGAATGCAGACAAGAAGAGAGACAGAACAAAATGTCAGCAGGGTCATCTGCATCAGAGAAATCAGTGCAGGATAAGATACTGATTCGGCAGTCAGAAGCTGAACGTGAAGGTAAAGACTTGTCAGGCGTAAAACACTAATTTTGATATAAAATATTGGAGATATATTTACCTACTTTTTCTGATGCATAGGTTCTTTGGACTTCTCTTTTTGATTGTAATGGTCAAGTGTCCATGGCCAGTAATTTTCAGGCTCAGGCCAGTATCTAATTACAAAGTTACTGGGAATTGTAAGCATGGCAATTAATAATTTATTTAGAAAAGTTACAGAAACGGTTAATCAAACATTATGCTATAGATTGTGCTTAAGTGAATTATTTCAGATATATTACATGCATGAATCTCTTTTAATATTAACGTTAACAGTATGGATAACAAATCTGGTCACCTTTTAAAGATTGTTTTAAGAGTGTCATTAAATGAAGTTTTTGTGTCTAACTCGCAGAACTGATGTCCAGCAGCGCAAACAGTTCGTCCACTGAGGATTTAGACACAGACCCTCAAGACGTCCAGTTTGAGATTCCTAACTTAGGTAAACTAAATTTCACACATTATACCCAGTGATTTTTAGACTAAATAGTTACAAAACATTACAGTGAATTAGGCATAATCAGTCTATCAGGGCTTCTAAAATGTGATGGCTTGATATTGATGGCCAGTATTATAAGACATGGACCACTAGATAATTACATATTTATTGTGACTTATAGACACAGCCAGTTAAGACTATAAAATTCCATGGTCTGATATCCGTGGCCAGTGGTTTTCACATTTAAAACTGCCTATTTGTTTATCTGTTTATTATTATTTTTAAAGTTATAAATTTATGGTTATTCTTTAAAAATATGTTTATTTAGTTGTTTATTTTAAAATGTTGAATAAATGTATAGCTTATACTTTACACTTTAAAAATATCTGTGGCTTTATCTGTTTATTATTTGTTCAATATTGAAACAATTATCTAATATCTCTGTTAAAAGTAATGTACGTGGTGTCTGGAAGGACATCATTACATTTTTAAACATGTGTTCCTCAAATGAATAATCCAATTCAATAGATATTTTTCTCCACAATAAAAATCACATTTTTAAACAACCTAAAATCATACAAGATCAAATTATTTATGTATTATATGTCAAATTCAATGAAAATGCTTTGTTATATCAGAAATGGGAAAATGTGCTTTTGTGACTTATAAATCCTTTTAATTCATAAAGGAGAATCAATATAAGGTTAACCAGACACAAGTAGGCTGAGGCATTATCAAAATTTGATTCTGAATCCAGCTGTTTTTTAAAATACTTAATTACAATTGCTTCTGTGCATGTCCTGTGTATAAATGATGTTAATACTCTTTCAGATGTACAACCAGAAAATATCCGATTTCAGCTGACACAACTGAAGGAAGATATTGTGAGTTGTGACTCCAGCAGCTCTGCTGTAAAAGTTGATGAATGTGAAAACAGTAGCAAGAATTCAGAAATTAATTTAGATACTTCTAATGATAGGACGATTCCTGGAACTAATGATGAAACCGGTAAAGTGAAGATGGTAAGAAGTCCAAGAACACAAGCAAGTAGTTCAGGAGAATTTTCAGATAAAGGTAAAATGAACGATCATGTTAACCTTTGTTCAAATAATAAAGGAGCTGATATTCATTCTTCTGTGAATTCAGACTTCAATCAGGACTGTTCTAAATCAGATAATCTAAAAAGAAATATATTGAAATTGAAAGGGAGGAATATTAATTCCGAATCTAATACTGACAGTTTATCTAAGGGATGTAGTAAAGATACAACTAAGCAGTATCTGTATTCTCCCCATGATGATTCAGGTGGAAAAGCCTCTGCAGTAGCAACAAAGCCACTAGAAAATGGTCAAGGGAACACATCCATAATAACGGATCCTCTTGAAGAAAACGGTTGTGACTCATCTGTTGGTAGCCAGACTTCAACAGTGCTAGGTTCTGCTTCAGACAAAATGCCTGTAAATGCTGAAAGAA
The DNA here is from genome assembly GCA_032361425.1 of Peltospira smaragdina. Lineage (NCBI taxonomy): Eukaryota > Metazoa > Mollusca > Gastropoda > Neomphalida > Peltospiridae > Peltospira > Peltospira smaragdina. The sequence continues at coordinate 5,988 of JAUTBW010030890.1, forward strand.
CTCTTGACTCTGAAATTTCTAATAAAAACATGCTTCCTGATTCCCACTCTTCAACAGATATTGTTCCTTGTTCTTTATTAACAGTAGATAAATCCAGTCTACACAAAGAATTATCAGGTTGTTCCAAGCACTCTTTGAATTTTGAAACTGTTCCAAAGGAATTGTCAAAATCTTCAGGACAATCTGACAGTATGATTTCCCAAACTGTAAGTGATCAAAGTGTTTCTATTTTGGCCCCATATTCACTCTGTGACAGCCACAAGAATGCAATGCCAGAGGTGTTTGTTTACTCAGAAGAACAGGCAGTGATGACACAACTTTCATCTTCTGGTGTTCGTAATAGAAAAAAAGAAGATTTAACTGATAATGATGATGTTAAACAGTTGCAACCATCTGTTGATGACCAGCATTTTGGATATGTCAAAAATTCAGAGGAAGATAAAATGATTGTTGAAACTGTTTGTAGAAAGGCACTGTCATCATCAGGTTCTACTAGATCGTCCAAAGGAAAACGAAAAAGGAAACATAATGCTTTGGTGGCAATTAAAACACAGAATGAAGAAACTGACATTCACTCCAGTAACCCTGTAACGCAGTCAGCATCTTCAGCTACTAACAGTATTTCTGTTACAAGCTGTAATAACGTGATTAACAGTGATTTGCAGGACCAGTCCATCAACTGTCATGAAGATGTAAACAAACATTTATGCTTAGAAACTGCTGAGATGGATGTAGAAAAACTTTTTAGTAGAAAGGTACGATCTTCTTTAGAGAGTTCCAAATTATCTGGAAAACGTCACAAAAGAAACCAAAGTGGTGTACAGAACAGCACCTTAAATTTAGCTTCTGGTGAATCTCAGGTTTGTCCAGATGTCAGTCTAAGCTCTGGACAACCACCTGAAGGCACCTGTGTGCTTTCTTCAGAAAGTGTGGCTCTGACCAGTAAAGATGAGACACAATCCACTGAAGATGCAGACGGTTCTCAGTGCGATATCGTAAAAGTAAATGTAGAACCATCTCTTTGCAGAAAATTGCGATCTTTAGAAAGCTCTAAATCTTCTGGACAGAAGAGAAAACGAAAATCAAAAGGTGAAGTGGACAGTAACAGTTCATGTAGAGACACTAACGAATTGCAGATAATTTCTGGTGATAACCTCCCAGCATCTGCAGATGGTGTCAGGATACTGACCACACCACGTCATCAAATAAGCTCATTATTTGGCAGGTTTAATCAGGTGAACAGTGATCCTATTCCACTTGTAAGAGATGACAGTAAGGAGGAGGTTCTGCACGTTAGAAGACCCAAGAGGAGATGCTTCTCATTGGAGGGCAGTCCAGTAAAACCACCAGATGAATGTCGTAGATCTAGAAGATTCAGAAATGTTATGGTCAGTACTAAACAAGACACTGTGACAGCTGATACTGACAGGAACAGTTATAGTGATAAGCAAGCTCAGGGTAATCCTGATATGACAGTAAAGTCTGAAGAGGAATCTGCATTAGGTAACAAGATATTAATTGGTAGTGAAATGATCACTGAAATTCCTGAAACTCTGTCTGAACAAAGATCTTTAAACAGTTCCCAGACGTCCATGGTTACCATTTCACCAGACAGCAACATCTGTAAGTCTTCCTTTGATGCAGTTGTACCTTCTATTAGTAAGATCCCAAGTGCTTCCAACAGTTATACATCACAACATGATGAGATTTGTTTTGGAAGAAATATGTCCATCAGTACTGAAGAGGCAGCATTATTGAAAACTGATGACCCAGCAGAAGAGTCAAGGAAAAGAAGTAATATTTATCATGGTGATGATAATGAGGAAATCCAGTGTGAACGAAATGAATACTGTAATGGTGTAGAACTGAAGGAAAATAATATTGCAGATATTAAAAGTGATAACCATGATGAAATTAATATGAAACGGGAAGACTCTGAACAAAGTGATGAATGCGTGTTAGAGAATGTCCAAAATATTAGTGAGACACAGTTGTCATCAAACCACCAGTACAGTGAATCTCAGGACATATTTCAGAAGGATTCCAGCTCTTCAGAGCATTCTGCTGAACAGTTTAGTCAGGATGGTGTTAAGATCATTAGTGAAAGTGTAGTTGGTGTGGCATCTGTAACTTACAGCAGTAGCTCGGATTCAGAGGAGAGTAGGAGAAGATTGAAGTCACGGAGAAAAAGTTCAAGGACAGTACGAGGAATTGCATCAGGTAGAAAATCTGGCAGCATTTCAGCAGCAGCATCTTCCAGTTCTAACAACGTATCTGCTAAGAATCCTGTGCATGGCAGTCCAAGTGAAATTTGTCCAACTCTGAACTTCAGCCCATGTAGTGGTCAGTCAAAAGATGAGGCTAGTAGCTCATGTGTCTTAAAAGATTCAGTTAAAGATTTGGAAAGCAAGGATAGCTGTCAGGATAAAGCAATCACGGGATTAGATGATAACAATCAGTCTACTATTAGTTCAAGGAAACCAGAGGAAAGAGTAAAATGTTTAGAAAGTTCTAAGAGAGATGATATCTCAGCACAGAGTGTGTTAGCTTTGTCTGTAGCAGATAAAAAGAATTGGGTATTGGACAACAGCAGTCGAATCCTTGCAGAAACCTTACGTCATAGACAACTAGATTTCCAGTCTCCAACTCGTTCCAAGTTCTCAAATCAAACCGATTCACCTAGAAGGACATCTCCAGGAGATAAAGCCCAGTATTCAACAACAGAAAGCACACCGGTTAATAAACGTAAACCACAATCTAAAGAATCACCTACTGTCAATATCACAGACCCATTAAAGGGCAGTGGTGGTACAAATCGTGGTAAATGTTCTTCAGTGCACCAGGATGCAACTAATTTGACAAACTGTAGATCTTCAAGCAAACAGCTCATTGAGAATGATTCAGAACATTGCAAGTCATCAACTGGAGAAATAACTGAGTCGCTACTAATTAGCAACAAACAACCAGGATCACAAAACTGTAAGTCTCCCACTTCTGAGTTAGCTGATTCAACACAGGATAATAGGATCAGTACAGAACATAAATCTGAGAAGTTTGGCCCACCAGTTCCAACAGTAGGAGATTTGCCACACATTGATGATGACCAACAACCAGGATGTGGAGCACCTGTTCTGATGGTGACAGATTCATCACATACTGGTGAAGTACAACTTCATAAATCTGGATCACCAGTTCCATCAGAGTCTGATCCATCACATGTTGGTGGTGTTGAGGCAGTAGACAAACAGCTAACCAAGGCAGATTTAGAAAAGCTGGATTCGCCAGACATAACAATGATCTATTCCTCAGATTCAGAAGAGTTTGTTCTCAGAGACGAGGACCGGATGGACTATAATTCTGACCCTGCAGCCCTCCAGCATCTCAGTGAAAAGGTGCAGGTGATGGAGGAGACACAAGAGAAACAGCTTGGAGGTGATGAGAATCATTTGGTTGTATGTGATGATGGACAGCTGGATGACCCACTTGATGACAGTTTAAAAAGTTGTTCTGTGGTTACTGATCAGTTTGGAGTTGATGAAGACTTAGGTCAACAAGATGGACATCATCTAGTTGATGGGAACTTTGTAGATGTTGATCAGCTAACTGATGGAGAACATCTAGTTGATGGTCAGTTAATTCATGGTGATCATTCAGTTGATGGAGACAGTGTTAGTGGAAATCATTCCAGTGATACCGATGAACTTGGTGAACTTGTTGATCAACAGAACAGACATCATCTAGTTGATGAATATCATTCAGTGGATTGTGATCAGACAGTTGATGGAGATATTGAAAACAAGCGTGATGTTGGTGGAACATGTTCTGCTGATCTTAATAGATTTGGAGTTGATGAAAATGGAGACCAGTTAGTTACTGAAGACCAGTTAGTTGACAAAAACCACTCAGTTGCTGAAAACCACTTAGCTGATGGAGAAGGTGATGACCTGAATGATGACAAGCTTGGTATAGATGTTGGTGATCGTTCTGCAGATACTGATCAGTTTGGAGTGGATGGGGATCAGTTTGGAGTGGATGGTGATCAGTTTGGAGTGGATGGTGATCAGTTTGGAGTGGATGGTGATCAGTTTGGAGTGGATGGGGATGATGACTTGGTGGTGGGTCCTGATCGAGCTCAGTATGATGACCCTCGGTACGGCAGTCTGCCACTGACCAGCTCACCCGTGGAAGCTGACAGAAGACCAGACCTGTTCAACGCTGAGAGCTGTGATGATGATGATGATGATGATGAGGTGAGAAATGTTTTAAAGATTTTGTGTATATGTATACTGTAAATGATAAAATTCAATTTACATAGTAGGGTTTTGGGGATACATTAATTGGATCAAATGCATTTTACTAGAAGTAAACTTAGGTAGGTAGAGGTGCTGTAATTAATGCAAACAACATTATATAACATACACATCTAGTGTAGTAACTAATATAAAGCTGTTGTCCCAATTTAAAAAATGTAATAACTTTATGAAAAACACTCGGAAGCATCGTATTTTCTAACATCTTATAAATATCAAATTATTTTATATATAATTAATGTCATTAATACTATTAGATATGAAAATATACCATTTAACCTTTTTGTTCATTTATGCATGCAATGAATTGTATTTACAGAGTATTGACATGCCGGTCAGGACTAGGAAGAAAAGATGTGCTGTGATAGAAGACAGCGATGAAGATTCAGGTAACATATTTTAAGTCGTAGACAGGAACTGATGCTCAAGGTGAGTGAAAATTGCTTGTGGTTAATATAATGTTTAACCTGGCAGTCCCTAAGTAAATAATGGGTGAGGGCTAGTTAATTTTCATGGAGTCTATTCTAGATGCTAAATGATTGTAATTAGCTAAGTACATTGTTAAGCTTACAGTATCTAAAATATGTTTATTATTTAATAATTAAGAATAGTTTAAAAAAATAACAATAAGTGCCCAAATGGCTATGCATGTTTCTATCGATATGAAAGCATATCAAACTCAACAACACACACATTTTGAAACTCAGTTGTGATTAGCAGTCACCTTTCAAATTCTGTTCCAACAAATGATCACATAAATTTGCTATGTTTGGTATACCATTGACACCCACTAAATATATTGCTTCTAAGTTGTTAGACAAAGCATTTGTCAATAGACACCAAATGGAAAAGTGCAGTTATGCTTGTATTTGAACTTTTATATAAACATAAATTATAATTATTCCTGACACTTTACTTTTAAATAAAACATTTCCTTCCTCCTTTAAGTCTACAACTAGTAAGTGTCTCTCTCAGTCTCTCTCTCTCTGTCTCCCTCTCTGTCTCTCTCTTTCTCTCTGTCTGTTGCTCTCTGTCTCTCTCTTTCTCCCTCTCCCTCTCTGTC
>JAUTBW010031001.1:0-11354 GCA_032361425.1 Peltospira smaragdina
AGAGAGAGAGAGAGAGACCGACCGACAGGTAGGTAGGTAGGTAGATATATAATTAGATAGATAGATGGATGGATAGATGAATGGATGTATGGGTGGACTGGCCTAGACAGATATATCGACAGAGATAGATAGACATATGAATGGACGTATGAATGGATGAATCACGAGATAAACACACGAAACAGACGACGCATTCATTAGCCGAATTAGGTCTACGGTTTATCTACGGTTATGGTTTAACTATGGTGTTACCCATATTGGTTAACGACCATTGTTAGCAAGAAAAGAAATCCGTTATCAACTCATATGCTACGCTTTCGATTAGCAGCAAGTGGTCTTTTATATGCATCATCCGTCTATCCGTCCTCGTTTTGCATTTTTATTTGGTCAGGTCAGAGTTTGAGTTCTCACTTTGTAAACTTTGTTTTGTGCGAGCCTGTTCATAACGTTATGGCTGGCTTCCTGTCAAGAATGTTTGAGAAGTTGAAGTCGTGGATTGCTTGGTCTTGGACATATTTATGGGCAGTGTGGTTCATCCTTGTTGTCTTCGTCATCTATATTTTACGTGGACCTCTTAAACTGAGTGAGAATTTTTCTTATGGTGAGCTTATTTGCCACAAAATTGCGGCAGATAATTATTGACAAACCGGCGTTGGCACAGCAATTTTCGAGTTTGTTGGTTCCACAGACAACTTGAATTGCACAGTACCATTTCCAGATATCCAAAGCCCATATTTGGTAGAAGGATGTTTGTTTAAAAACTTCTAAGTTAATGTCCTGCGTCAACTTTAAAATTATCCTTTAGTTTGTAGAATTAAAACCAAAAAAGTTAAATGTTAGGCCCCTATGCCTATGGCCTATCACTATCAGGTCTATAGAAGGATGCTGAAAATAGGTTAGCTCCATTGTAAAACGAACTCTTTTATTCAATTATGCACCAGTGCAGTGTCAGGAATGTGTGTCCGGGGACTAGTATGGCTGAGGCCGTTATAACATGGTTAATGCGGCACTGAGCATTCTTAATAAAATTCTTACCATATCACCAAAATCTAGAAAATAATATATATTTGGTGACTATAGACGAAAACAAGTTGATGTTGAAATTATATTTTTATATGACGTATTTGAATATATGATTATAAATAACTTTGATACATATTAATTATTGTTATTTTATAATTTTCTTGACGGGCCGTTGTTTGCGAAAAACACAACTACCACTTGGCAAACAAAATATTCAACTGGGAATTACTGCAATCACTTATAGTGTACAGTTGATATGAAACGAGTTGGTAAATTAATAATTTTTATTGTAAATGAATATTTTCTTCTCTGGTCTGTAACTTGCTATCAAGCGCATATTTTCTGCCTAGTGTTAAAAAGCACTAACTTGAAATTATATGTTGTTACAACAAAGGGACAAACACATCGACTGGACATGCAGTAGTACTAGTAACAGTGATAATGATGATGATAATAATAACAATAATAATAATAATAATAATAACAGTTTGTCTACATATTCAAATTTGTAATTTTAAGATACAAGTTAATAATAATAATAATAACAATTTGTCTACATACTAGTATTCAAATATATAACTTTAAGATACTACTACTACTAATAATAATAACAATAATAACAATATTATTATTATTATTATTATTATTATTATTTAAGATCAATGTGTATTGATATCATAATATAAAACATAAACAATCAACATTTGTTTTTATACTAACACACTATAAACACTATGACACACTACATCGAATGTAAAATTAACTTGCTTCTGCACTAACAGAATGCATATTCATGTTGTGCACATGCCTATTTTTGTAAAATAAATTAATGACTTTAGCCCGCATTGTGCATTCAGTTTTAATACCAAATAAATGTAAATGTTTTTATTGCAAAGACAGAAACTTGGTTAAATAAACGTGTATCACTTGGTCAACACTGTGATGTACCAGTAAACCTGCTTCAGTCATTACATCATACATGCTTCAATGCACTCGATAGTCCCCAGGTTGTAAGTGCCCTCTGTAGAGCAAAGGGAGCTAATCTATTTTCGGCATCCCCCTATGAGGTTGAAAGGGTATACCAATGATACATCCTGATAGATCATAGAGGCATGCAAAGAAAGTCACTTCTGGTTTATCAAAATGATGACATCAAAAATGAAAGCTCACCCCCATCTTACATAGTGCATCACTAAAACTTGTTTCCTTGTATATCTCGTTACTCATACTCTGTATTTTACATGTTTGCAAGGAATCTGCATATGCATAAACCCTGACTTTGCAGTGACAGTATTATATATTCAAAAATCTTTGCTCCCAAAATCAAAGATGAGGAAAAATCTGGATAAAAATAAACTTTTTTAAAGGTTGAATGATAACACCGTAATTTTATGTAATTTGCATAAAATAATTTACAGTTTCAAAATGCATAAGGGACAACTTAAAAATGTACAGTAACAAGCATCAGTTGTTGTTGACAGGTCTGTTATTTAGAAAGTGACATGACATACATATTTCCTTTTAAAAGTAAACCATGATTGATTTGTATGCTTTAAAAAAAATATCCTGCACTTTGGGATAGCTGCGCAAAATGTCAACTTCCAACCAGGTACGGATTTCATTATTGAAAAGACATAAAAAAGTGTTATTTGAAAAAAGTTTTTGTTGTTGATTTCAATAATACAATAATAAAAGTAAAGTATTTTGTTACATTAATTGTGGGGTTACTATGTGCATGCATAGAAGCGTTTTTCTGTTAATATACCGGACAACAAGTACACCAGGACACCTAATGTTAACGTTATATCTTTCCCAGTTGTAGATATGGGTACCGTTTAAGTCAATGCAAATTCCATTTTCTCCATAAATAGCAGTACTCTTTTAGCCAGTGCAGGTTCCATTTTGTCCAATTTTGTTTGATGCAATTTTGGCATGGTTCTATATTCGCAATAACCCATTCCATCAGTATCCTTGTACACAACAAATCTCTGCATTCTAGGCCAGTGGCAAGAATAATTCTATCATATGACTGAAATTCTGCATACCGTACCATACAGCCTGTTCATTTTGTCCCATAGTAATTTCGTACCATTGAGAAAAGTAAATTTGTCCCATTGTTATAAGTAATTTCATCCCATAGTCATTTCAAACCATAGTTAAAAGTCGGTTTGTCCCAGAGTCATTTAATGCCATATATATTTCATTATCAAATGTCAGATGTTTTAAAAGTTATTATCATATGAAGCACTAGCAAGAGCAAGATCCAAATTTTAAAGAAAATAAAGCTAAACCTAATGCTGATGATAATTATTCTACCTATACACATCTGCAGGTTACATGCCTTTGATGTTGGATGACTGTAAGTGTTCATTAATTATGCAACTAGGCATGTAACCTGCTGCTGTTTGTAGATATAATATCATTATCAATCCCCATCAGGTAGCCACTAGGGATTCTAAGTAAAATATTGTTCCGACACTGATAAAACCGAAAATAAGAATGTGTTGAGTGCATTATTGATTACACAATTTCTTTACTTCCTGTATGTTCTTTTATAAATAGATGCCGATTAATGACACACGTTTGATACATGTGTATATTTTATTTATTTTTAATTAAAAAATATACAGTTAGCAAATTATATTCATTCTATATCTCTTAAAACAACTTTTAAAAACTGATATTTATAAAACAACATGATACACTTCACTATTCTTTTGATTTGACAAGCTGGACAATGTAGGCCTACTCCTCTCAAATAAAATTGATTATGCTGTAATATTTGGATAAAATAATGAAGTAAACAATAATTTATAATTGATTACTCGCTACGATTAAGTGTATATTTAAAATTAGAAAATAATTGTTCATTGGCCTGGATAAAGTCAAGCATATAATTTTCCTATCGCCATTACATGGGTTTATGACATGGATGTCATGGAGAAGTTACAGGTTTGACATTATCTCTCTCTTTCTCTCTCTCTCTCTCTCTCTCTCTCTGTCATTCGTTCTTTCTTTCTCTGTGTCCTGTGTGAATGTGTGTGCAATAATGATTCTTGTTTATATTTACCATTATTTTGGGGTAATCTTGTTGGCATTATTATTTCTCCAAACCTTGTTTGAAAGTGTTTTCTTTATTTTTGGTCATATTTAAAACTGGTAATAGACTGGGGGCAAATTGGCATTAGATTAGGGGTGAACAGGTAATGTAATGTGGGCAAACTGATTTATTTGTAGGGGGCGAACGATTGGGGGCAAACAGACTGTGGGGCAAAATGTGAATTCGTTAAACATTAATCCATTCACAGGCTTTCAAGCGGGCTCTGCTTTTGCTACTTATTCCTACTTTTTTGTTAAGCTGTTAGAGTTTTACTTTTTCCCTATTTTTTCTTCATGAAATAGACCTACCATCCCTACTTGTTTATGCAAATAGTGCGAGATGTTTTTATGCAAATAGTTTCAAATTGTTTGGCTAAAATAAATTGAATTTGGTTAATAAAAACTATTTGGCTAATTTTTTGGCTACAGCTATTTTCATTCCAGGGTGAGACCTGCATTAAATTGTTTGTTGTTATTATTACAACCAAATCGGGTACAAAATGACTATGGTATGAAGTAATTAGCTGCCATTACGTTTCGCCACGACTAATACCCATACTGAGCCTTGAAAAATGATAGAAAGTTATCGTATTAACCAACCAGAACAAATAACTACTTTTTTTTTCTTTTTTTTTAATGGAACCAAAATATTGAGGAAGGTAACTTTTCCATAACATTTGGGAACTTAATGATTTTTTTAGCACTAACTTAAGTTTATATTGGAGGTAATGATGTACAAAACTGTTAGTTGTTTTTATTGGACTTCTTTTTGTTTTATATTTAGTGTGCTATTTTCTTGTAATTGATATTATTTTGGAGGGATTTACACAAACAATAATTGGGATTTAAAAAAAAAAAAAATTCTGTGACATTGCTAATGTAAGATCTGTTACTAGATACTAGAAATTGATGTGTGTTGAAAACTGGGCTATTTACACCAGACTTTAATTTTGCAGTCATCATGTGTGATAGATTAATATTACCAATATGGGCTCAGATATCTCGGGTAATATAGAGCCAGTGATTGGCTGTTTTAGAAAAAGATGACCACTGTTTGGTTGTTTGCTTCTGTCGTAATTTAGCCTTCGTTAAACATCTGTGTATGCTAAACAGAGTAAACTTGAAAATCTCTATTTGTAAGAGAATAGTATCATAAACTTGAAAAAATATATTTAATAATAAACACAAATCACGATTTTTGGATGAAATGTGCGCTGCATTATAGTATTTTATAAACATATTGCTGTAAAAAGAACACTGTTATGCCATGATATCATTTTATGAATGGAATTTTATGTGACATAATGGCAGCCACTTTCATTTTAGAAAATAAATACATATTGAAGGGCCATATTGCCCACTGAGGACATTTCAGGTGGGCCATTCTGGAAAAATCGGAGCTGTAAAAAAATATTTAGTGAACATGTTACAAATATTGAGGAAATTTATATGTGCTGTTGGGGCATATTGACATAATATATTTTAGGTCATTCATGAAAAAATAGCGCAAAAGTGGTGCAATGGCGCATCCTAGAATGAACATTAAATTGGTGAAGTAACTAATGTTCATGTTAAAGAAACAACATTCAGTACGGTATGTGGCAGGTAAGTGATTAATTACCAGCTAATTCCTTTCCTGGTCTTGCTTTATCATTGTTTTATTCCATGTATTCAATGTTCTAAATATAATCTTTTCATTATTTGCAGCTATTTACACATATGATTTTAGTATAATTATTACCTCTATTCGACAACCAATAGCTAGGTTCAGCTTGCAGTTGGTGTCAAGTCATAAATTACCACACAAGACAGATAGTTGCTTTGAGCAAATAGATATGAAAGGCTGAGCTGCTGTCAAACAATTGGTTTAATTATCGGTACATGCATTTGTGTTTTCCTCCCACACCACGGCTAATAAGATCAAAACTATGATTGCTCATCTTTTCATCTGTTGATATGAAAGACTGAGCTGCTGTCAAACAGTTGGTTTAATTATCGGTACATGCATTTGTGTTTTCCTCCCACACCATGGCTAATAAGATCAAAACTATGATTGCTCATCTTTTCATCTGTTGATATGAAAGACTGAGCTGCTGTCAAACAATTGGTTTAATTACTGGTACATGCATTTGTGTTTTCCTCCCACACCACGGCTAATAAGATCAAAACTATGATTGCTCATCTTTTCATCTGTCTTCTGTTTCTCTCTGTTTAGCAAATATAGTTGCCCAAATATGTATAGTATTTTTGGGCCACCACGTTTTGGATGAATTTTAAGCCTTGGTGACACTTCCAAGTAACATCCCATTTCCCACATGATGAGGAGTCTTTAATAATTCATTCTGATTTTGCTTAAAAGAAGATACGATTGAAAAATTACAATGTTAAACGGCTACCTCAATAAATTGTTTTGACATATAATCCAATACAACCTGTATAATTGTGTAATCTGTTTATTGAATATTTATTGTACACATTAATTCAGCAGTAAATTAATTTTGCATGAGTTAACCATTTTCAATGAGCAAGGTAAAATCAATATAATATCATAAATAACCTTATTGTTAGAAACACCTGTCGGTAGATATTTCTTATGATGATTCCTTGATGTAGTGTTGTCGTGTGATGACTGGCCTTGATGGTGTAGTAGTCTAAGCCGTCAGACTCAAATATAATTATAAAGCTGGTAGGTACTGGGTTCATATCTCGTTACCAGCTCGCACCCAGTGTGAGTATCTAAGGACACGATGGGTAGGTTTAGGGTTAAGGCCACTGCACCCTCTTCTCGTTTATTAACTTGTAACATGGTTACTACTTTTAATTTCTGACCCATATTTATAAAAGTGTTTTAATTATAAAACATGTTTAATTGCTAAAAACATTGTTTACTTAACTACATGGCATGTCTAAATTAATAACATCTAAACTCGTTAAGACAAAATGTTAACTGAAAAAGTGTTTTACCTTATGTTTTTATTTGTTTTTGTTTTAGGTTAGAACATATAAAGATAAAACATGTTTTACTTAAAATGGTTTTATACAATTGGGCCTCATTGTTGCAATAGTACATAATTGTACATAATATAAAATAAGTACACAGTGAGACAAAAACCTGGTTTCTGTTTTTAGATGATCTTTATTCAATGACACTGTGACAGAATTACGTTATTTTTATCCATCTTGCTCTTAACAATTATAACACTGCCATGTTTTATGACATGCAAATGCTACATTTGTTTGTTAATGTGGAAATATTGCTGGTACATATGTGTTATTATTAAATAGAGACACTACTACTAATAGTTAACAAATATTCTACTGCATTAATATATTTAAAAAGAGGGTGCCATAATAGTCTAGTGGTGTACGCACCCGCTGACATGTGGTTGATCTGAGATTGATCCCTGTCAGGTAGCCACTAGGGTTTTTTCTAATTAAAATATTTCCAACACTGATATAACCGTTAATAAAAATGTGTTAAATGTGTAATTAAAAAAAAAAAAAAGTTTTTGTAATTTAACAAAAAAGGTAATCAGTCCAGCATTTTAGGTCCTGTTAAGTACACAGATATTAGTATAAATTATAAGCGCCAGTGACCCTAAGTTTTGAAATGACATCAAGAGCAGATGTTGATTTTTACTGTGATGGTTGTGTGTGTGTTTTTTTTTTTTTTTTAGCTATTGGTGATTTCCATTTCTTGTCCGTGTTTCCATTATTCTGTCCTCAGTTCCATAATCATGGAAAATCAGAGCCTCTACCCCACCCCACCCACTCCAAAAAATATGAAATGAAAATCTAAGTGAATGATTATGATAGTAAAATATTTGATATACATATTTTTTTAAAAAAATGTGGGGGTATGCTTCATGTAATTTTGTTCTAACCATATATGCCATTCTTTTGTGGATAATTGTGTGAATATCATGTTTTACATTGTTGATATGTACCATATCAAGAGCGTCTCAGTAGCCTAGTAGTGATTGTGGACAGAATAACCTGACATGCAGTCTGAGATCAGTCACTGTTAGGTAGGCACTAGTTGATTTTTTTTTTTTTCTTCTTAATAAAATGTTTCCAACGCCAATATAAATATTAATAAAAATTAATGTTCAGTGCATTGTTAAATAAACAAAAAATAAATAAAGTACTATCACCTTGATCAACAACTGATCTCTGAAAATTAAGTATGGTCCGAAGACGATAGAAAGTGGGGCAGTTTCTGAAAGGCTGAATACGGTTCAATATTGAAATAGGCCTACACTTTGCCTACAATAGTATGAAGCTTGTCATGAGAAATTAATACTAAAATATTGCACATTCCTTTCCTTTTGCCTGGCTTGCTGTGGGACGTGGCGGTTCTGGCAATCAGTGTTGCTGACTTACAGTCCAGTCTGCCAGCGTCGGACTGCTCCCGATGGGCTGCTATTGATTTTCCCTGCACTCTGTGTAACTCTGCTACATTTCATGACAGTGCGGCCAAACCCCTGTCTTTATAATGTAAACCGCTGGGTCGGAGTTTGACGACTGTTGGTACAGAAGTGCTGTTACACAGTACAACCAATGCATATTGTACAGTGGAGCTTGTGAAAGACACTTTACTGAGTTTGTTTCTGTTTAGGAAAACTGATTACTAATATTTTTTATACTAAGTTTATGAAAAAATATATAGTAATGATTGGATATTGTGTTCAATATCATGTCTTGATTTGATACACGAATTTAAGAGCATACTTTTCAGAGAATTTCAGATGTATTAAGACTTCTCTAAATATTGACTGGAATTGGAAATGGAAAGTGCATTCATCTGGGATATAGTATGGCCTGCCATTTTTAATTAAGCTGTAGTAGATGGAATTATAACATGCCATAACACTGTAATCCAAATGGCCATTGTTATTTTGCAATTTATGGATCATTACTATAATATTTTTATTTATGAAATATATTAATAAATGAAATATATTAATAAATGAAATAGGATGGTTATGTAAGATAAGTCTGAAGAAAAATCTAATGTACGCATTTTTAAGTAATACTTTGGCCATCAAATGGTCAGTGTTCCATGTTAATATGTATTTAGGAGATAACCATAATATGGAGTTTTGAGATTTGTGGGTGTTATTAGTTATTTGATCCAGCAAATGTCATTTTTAACCAAAGGTGTTAGCCTGAGGTTAAAAATGTAAACATTTGCAGGATCAAATAACTAATAACACCTGCAAAATCTCCATTGTAAGCTGAATGGTTTATTTTACAGAACCAACTTGGTATTTGGTGTTTCTTGAAAAGAATACTTAGTTATGATCTAACTGTATATCCTTGAATCGCAAACTTTGCCTGTTCCATTCCGAATGAAGTCCTTTTCTAGTGATGTCATTAGCTTTCCAGTGTCACAATACAAAACGTAGTTGCTATCAGTTTACAATTAATACTAATCGTAGCTAAGTGGTATAGTGCATGTTCTTGGTGCAGTCGGTAGATCCTTAGTGAACCCAATAAGCTATTTCTCATTCCATCCAGTGATCAAACTGATGTTACAAAGGCCATGGTATGTACTGTCTTGTGCATGGGATAGCCTGATAGGGCATATAAAGGCCACTTTGGTCAGTTTGTTTTGTTTTGCACATCCAGAGCAAGCTGTTGTAGTGCACACTTGCTCTGACCGCACAATAATCTGAGTTGTCTGTCCAGGACAATTCATGAGTGAGAGAGAAGAGGATGGTAGTGACCTTATGTACAGATCCTTTCAGTCTTTAAAAAAAAAAAACACTGAGTGAGAGGTACTGAGATATGAACCCAGCACCTACCAGCCTTATATTTGATGGCTTAGCTTCTAGGCCATTAAGGTCTGTTATGAAGTGTTAGCAGCGGAATTATTTTTTATCTGCTGCCATTATAACTGTAAATGTGGCTGAGTGTGTTGATAAATAATGCATTTCATTCCTTTTTCCTTTAAAACCACTCTACTTGAACTGTTGAATGTATGAATCTTATTTATAAATTCCAGACTGTCTATGGAATCTAGACAGTTTGATAGCCTAGTGGTGATTGCACCCATCTGTCACATGATTGATCTAGATCAATCCTTGTCAGGCAGCTACTAGGTGGGTTTTTAAAAAATAAAAATGTTCTTATGCCAGTATAACCATTAATAAAATGGTATTGAATATGTCATTCAAAAAATCTAATTTTAAAATATAATAAAAAAAATCTATAGAATCTAAAGCTTTACACCACTTCCATACTGTTCATCATTACAATTTGGGAAAAACAGTTTGAATGGTATGAGTTTTACTGTTAGTAAAACAACAACAAAACCCCCCCATAAATGATCAATAAGGTTATCTGTTTTCAATGTAAGATGAAAGCTTTGTAATTCATACAATGCATGTTACTCAGGAAACATGAGAGGGCATTTCTTGCAGATAATTAGCGTCTGCATATGGCTCAAAGTGGGAAGACACAATTAGCATGGCTGTGTGAGACAGCTACACATATTGACATTTTCTCATCACAGGTTCGTGTATGAAATGAAGCCATTTTCTAAATGAATTTTGCCCTGAGCTAGTTGTCTTAGAAGCCTCACACTGTGGTTCTGAGAATAGTACCATACATAAGAACGGCACATACTTGAGGCAGCTGATATTGTTTTGAACATTTGTAGTGCTTTTCACAGTAGTGTTTTGTTATGTTAAATGAAGAGATTAAAAACAAGTAATAAATCTTCTTTTTTTAAAATATGGTAATGTTTTTAATTGATTAAATAAAAAAAAAATCATATTTTTAAAAATTTTGTTAAATTATTTTTTGTATTCAGTGGTCAGAAAAACTATAAAAGTAATAATCTTGTCAGTATTTTATTTTATTGACTTTCAACTGAAATGCTTGTCGATACAGATAAACAAACAAACAAACAAACAAACAAATAAATAAATAAATAATATTTTCTATTTAACAACACACAACACAATTTTATTAATGCTTATTTCAGCATCAGAAACATTTTAATTGGAAAAAAACCTAGTGGCCTTCTTCTGAGATTGACTGTGTGACAGACAGGCAGGTGCAATTACCACTAGGCTGTTGAGGCACCCAGAACATAAAATGTTTAAATACAAATAAAATAGTGTGATGTATGTAACAGAATAGCATTACATTGTAGCAGCTGTGGAGAATGCATACATAAATAATATTAAATATAACTACTTACAAATTTGTTGCAAAAAACCAAC
>JAUTBW010031112.1:0-18238 GCA_032361425.1 Peltospira smaragdina
TATTATTATTATTATTATTATTATTATTATTATTATTATTATTATTATTATTATTATTATTATTATTGGTACACAGTTTTAATACAGATATACAATCAGTTTAATAAGATATATTAATAAGTACCATTGATTAGAATTTTAAAGATATTATTCCGCATTAAATGTAACTTTAAATACCAACATATATTATCAGATAATACTGATGCACTACAAAACCTCAGAATTAACGAAGTGAACTGAAAATGGTGATAACCTTCTGTGAAAACCACTCAGCTGGTCGGTCTGCCTCTACATAGGGTCTGATAGCTCGACTCACTGACACCCTGGATCAAAGAGATGTCCAGAATTAGGAGATAAACATATTCTGATTTGAAACTGAAGGTACAACAATAACAAAAAACAAACACAGATATCATTTTCAAATTCTGTGTTTCGGACAGGGACAAATAAACTAATCATTGTTATTAATTTAAAATGTATTCCCATATCTTAAATACTGTAATTCAGGAAATTAACGTGACATTAATTTATCGCAAGTTGATAACCCTAGCCAAAATCGCGACATGAAATTATCATATGTAGATTGACTCTTACTTGCAACAATAAATATGTTAGATATGTTACTGACCAGTGGATTATGACCTTGTGATTTATTCTCAATATACGACCATTCCACCAAAAGTGGTTATAACAATTACTTTCGAGTTTTAGTTTTTCCGGCTTAGAATACTTTCTTAACAACATATCTTGGCTAGTTAATTGTATCTTTTTAATACAAGTGCGCTGATTGTTTTCGTTGATTTATCCATTTAATTGTCTGTTTCTTTACAATTGTTGTGAGTTGTTCAGCTCTTATAGGCGATAATAGATGTGTTAACAAGCCAGCTGAGTAAAGTCTTGTTACTTTTGCGATTCCGCGTACTTCCGGGCGTGTTACAGTCATTAGACCTGTCCGTGAATGGCGCTTTCAAGACAACGATTAAAGAACAATTCACCAATTGGTATGCGGACAAGGTGTCGGCCGGTTTTGAGACCCAAGGTTGACTTGTGGATTAGCATTCTGAAACGCATTCACACTCGATAAGGTATCAAAGAACAAAGATGACATCATGCATGGCTGGACTCTATGATATCAGTAAATAAGACAATGCGTAACCGAGTGTGACATGTTTATGCAAGTTTGTGTGATGTTTGTTTCGTTTTATCCACTTGAACTTCATATATATAAACAGATTTTAACAAAACAAAAACAAAAAATCACTAGATGTTTATTTTTATAAATGTGACATGAAATACTCATGACAGGATATTATCGCGACATACTTCTAGATGCATTTTTTGCAATAATATCCTGTTCGTGTTAATTTCCTGAATTACATCATCAAAGAAAATATTGATATTTACGCACAGCCTTTACCAGTTCTGATCGCCACTTTTCTTTCTGGGTACAATCTAAAAGAATGTCTTACCAGTTCTGATCCCCACTTTTCAACACAGAGCACGCCAGAGCCAACTTTTCTTTGTTGGACCATTCATCCAGATGTACTGGCTTCAGTTTGACCTCTGTGAAAATAGCAGTGAAATATAGATATTTCTGAACTGATTTATTTAAGGTCAGGGTTCCCATCCAGAGTTCATTCTTAATAAAGTTTATACAAATCACACTGAATGATCATAAGAGAAAACAGCAATGAAATATAGCTATTTCTGAACACATATTTAGTTAAGGTTGGATTTCACTGCTGTTATTAAATCCAAACCACGTAATCAAAATTAAAAAGACAGAAGTAATAAAATGTAAACAAACAGAGAAAAGGTACAAAGAAATGACAGATGTTTTTTTTTTACTTAATCAGCACATTTCGTG
Source organism: Peltospira smaragdina (assembly GCA_032361425.1). NCBI lineage: Eukaryota > Metazoa > Mollusca > Gastropoda > Neomphalida > Peltospiridae > Peltospira > Peltospira smaragdina. Next base: position 1,868 of record JAUTBW010031112.1, read on the forward strand.
CACCATGAACATACTGAAATGTCCAGTGTTAATTGAAATGTTTCTAATTTAACATGTCAACTTAAAAAGACCATTAACAACAGAAAATGTTCTGTTTGTTTTAGAAACTATGGTTTCTGACCTTGTTAGTTGTTTTAAGCCATTTTAACCAAATTTATTTAGGTTCACTTTTGCTCTGATTTATTACTGAAGTAAAAATATTTATTGTAGTGGACATAAACAAATAATGTATTTTCTGCAAACTTTTCAGTTGTTAACAGCCAAAAACCATAGGCTTAGCCTAGTCAAGACAGGTAATTCCATACACATTTTCGAAGATAGCAAGACAAGGTGGGATAGGGGTACTATTAATAAATTGTCCATTTCTAGTTTTAAAAAAGCAACTAAACTTTTATATTACCACTATAATTGTGATTACTGTCCTAAAACAAAATGACAGTAATACAAAATATTTTGTGGATAACGTAACTAGAAAAACTTGTTTCTGTATCAGGTGTCATTTATGATTGTGACGTTTCGTTCCGAGCTAAATTGCTTGGAATGAAGCCAAATCTGCAACAGGAACTTCCATGTACCCACAAAGTTTATCTTGATGAAATACCAAATCAGGTGTCTTTTATTGTTTCGACAGTTATTTCATTCTGAGCAGAATTGCATGGAATGCAGCAGAATTGGCAGTGGGAATTTTTTGTCAGGAAGGTAAACTTTATCTGGATTGACTACCTAACGTATCTTTAGTTTAGTCAATTAATAACAACACAATAATGTTACACTAACAGTAGCATTGAGACTCAGTGAGACTCAGAGTGAGTGTAGGCCAAAGCCTAAGCCTTTATCATTATTAATGAAACTAAGGAACATCAAAAGATCATGTCATTGCGTTATATCATCGAAATTTAAAAAGAAGATAAGTTTCAAGACAAATTACTTTAACATAATAATTCTTAAAATACGCTAAACAACGATCGAAATACACACAAAAGACAAACCAACATACTTGTGGTGGTCGCCATAATTGATATGCTTGATTTTAATTCCCTTCTTTCTTGAGGGTGGGTCCTACACCAGCCCGTCAAGTAAATAAAAAAGATATTTCAGTCATACTGGAAAAATACCAATCATGATTCTAACAGAAGTAAACATCATACTTCAATATGAAGGGGTTTTACTGCCAATAAAAATGCATAATTAAATTACTTTTAGAATGCAAAAATAACTCAACTATAAGTTGTACTTTTTAAAAATGCAACAAATATTATGGGGGGGGGGAGGAACACAACTAATTTATGACTAATTTGTTTCAAATACAATAATATTGGAAATTTATGCATAGACCTAACTGCAGAAAATCTGTTTATTTGGGGACATTGTTTTAAGCCGTATTAACCAAATTTATTTAGGATAACCTTCATATTTGACTATGATTTACTAGTAATGTTAAAATATTTGTTGTAATGTAAGTAAGGAATTATTTTTCCGTTTTAATCCAGCCATAGGTTTCATGATTTATTGTCTGCAAACTTCAGCTGTTAACACCCAAGGACCTTAGCAGTAACTCAGAGAAAGGTGCTTTGTTATTTCCGAGTGGCGCCCAACACGTCGATCTTCTGTACCTCAACCACGCATGCGTTATGCATAATCAGAAATTTTTTAACAGACGCCATCATGTCGAGATATTCTCGTCCACCCAATTCTTCTCTGTATGTGCGCAATGTTCCAGATGCCGCAAGGTAATATTAAGTAAAGGGATTAAATTGTGTTTTGTGTTATAGATGATCGAAATATAATATTTTACGGTTATTATGGTCATGTATTATTATTTAAATTACAAATACGACGGGAGCTGGTGAAAACTGAAAACGAAATGATTTAATTATTTAAAATTTAAATGATCTTAGTTGGTGAAAAAAGCACCATTTATTTGGTGGAAACGGAACCGAGTATAGCTATAAGGTAAAACGGCACCTGGAGAAATCCTCCACCCAACAATCCACCAATGAAAAACTCCATATCCCCGTTGGTCCGGATACTGTGTTAGACTAACGAAACAATGGCTACAACGCAACTGATTGTAATAAGGCTGTCCGCCATGTCGTCACAAAATGTTACGTAACGCAACTGGTGGGCAAGAAGACGGTTTTCCGCATGGGTGATAGTAGTTCACACGGCGAGCACATCTTTCTATATAGCGCCGCTCCGACCAAATTTAAGTCGGAGTGGAATCTGCCTTTCAATCTCTATTTTGGCGCCAAATACGATGTTTAACAAAAAAAAAAAGTCCACTTACCGTATAGAGTGAATGTATCCAATCATTAATGCAACAGTAAATATCCACATGTGCAAAAAAAACATGCTGTAATTGCTGTCATTAATCAGTTACTAGCATGAACCAACAATTTTTTTTAATGCAAATAGGAAACTGTTTTTTTTGCATACATAACAGTATGGGTTTTAGAAGTTGAATACTTTTTGTTTGAAAGAAAAAGTAACAAATAAATTTTTAATGATTTTTTTGTATACATTTGGTTGACAGACGTTGAATTAGTTTTTTTCAATTTTCTGTCCAAAAACTGGTCCCATGCAATAATGGATTAGCCATTGTGAAAATTTCAAGCTATTTGAAGAAGTAGAACGCCCAACCAAGAGGGTTTTACAACGACCATTTAGCATGCAAGAGATGCCCCTTTTACGATCTTAGTCGAAAATCTGGTGACCTTGTGATATATTTAGATTTTTCAAGAGGAGGACAAAACTGGCAAGAGGTGTATGCAATTCCATAATTTTGTTTTTGAAATAACATTTTATTGGGGTTTTTCCTCATTTTATTGGTAGTAAATATATTCTGGTTCAGAAATATTTTATCAAAGTTCATGTATGAGCAGATACATAATAAACAAGTTGTATATAAAATAGGACGGTTCCTAATCTAAGATGGCTTTTGACCAATAGGGATATATATCCTGGAGTAGACCAGTTCACCCAGTGACACAGGTGACCTCTCTGGTTGGTTATTTAACATTTGGACAGTATCTGGACCTTTGGTGTTCGCCCATCCAGCACATCGTGTTATATCGCACTGCTCCGACCAAATTTAATTCGAAATAGCATCTGCCTTTCATTCACTATTTCACCGCCAAATACGATGTCTTAACAATTAAAAAACAAACCCACTTACCATATAGAGTGAACATATCCAATCATTATGCAACCATAAATATCCATGTGTGCAAAATAAACATGCTGTAATTGCTCTCAAACTTCAAAGCCATGAAAGTGCAACCGTGACATTCAGCAAATTAAAATACTCGAGTCACTTGTTAATGCAGATGCAAAACTTTGCGGAATGGCTATTGTTTTACAATTTTTCAACTGACAGTGCCAAGAGAAAATCCTACCATCGATTCCTTGTAAATGTGTTGGAAAATAATTAGGATGGAAAATTAGTTTGGAAGATATTAGTGTTAAAAATAGTTCAGAAATGGTTGCATAGAAGACATTGCAACAAAAAACAAATCAATAACCAGACAAACCTTGTCAGCCAATGATATATTGTACTTTAATTAAAAGTGAAAACTACCAGTGGGTTCACAGATACGGGGCTAGATTTGCAAAATATAGAGGTGGGCATAGGCCTATTTACAGGCATGAGCTACATCTGGTCAAATATGGGTTGTTAATAAATAAGTAAAGTAAAAATACATATTTTAAATAGTATTTGGGATAGAATATAATTTAGTCGGGCCAGTGAAATAAAAAATTCAGTGCCCCAGTGGCCAGTGAAATATTTTTGAATTCTAGAAGATCTGGATGCCAAAATAAGTGGTGTATAGGGTAAGGAGCGGTGGAGATATAGCATAAATCATGATATAAAATGTGCTCACACTGATATATCCATTAATAAAAAATGTGATTAATGCATCGTTAAATTATTAATAAATATTTTTTATTTTAATACTTGGTTGTTGCTTTTAATTTTTATTACCTTTTTTTTATAGTTATGGGTGCCGTTTTAACCAACATAGGTGCCGTTTTGTCCAAAGATATTGGTGCTGTGTTAACCAACACAAGTTCTGTTTTGTCTCAATTTAGTTCCATTTGGCATTGTTTCTGTTTTCGCCATAACCCAGTACAACAGACATGATCAGATCTTCAGGGGCCTTATTCACAAAAGAGTGTAAAGTTACACTTACATTTAATGTAACTTTTACGTCTGATCATTGGTTGAAAGTAGCGTCTTTGACGTCATGGACCATTGGTTAGATGTTGAATTAGTACTAAGTTTCGAACGTAAATTTACACCCTTTTGTGAATAAGACCGCATGTCTTTTAAATGTGAAATATTGCAACTTCTTTATCCTGAACCGATAGTTTTAGCAATTAATTTTATTGTTCAACCTTTTTAAAAGTAAGTCCAGTAGAATTATCCCCCTTTCAAAGTTCATGCTAGTTTGAGATAAATGTGAAAATTTTATATCCTAATGAGAAATTCCTGTTTAAAATTTGGCTGTGTTCCGAGCACTTTAGTTCCTAATAATGAATGCCACCTGATTTTGTAACAGTGTACAGGATAACCAGGAAATACTTAATTTGCATTTATATTATACCGCTGTCTGCAGTATTCAAAACTACGTTTTAGTTTTATAAACAGCATGTTGTTAAATATCTTATGAATGCGCGAAAGTAAATCAAATGCATACCATATTTGACGCATTAAGCGCCCTACTCCCATAAGCGCCCCCTAAACGTAAATATAAAGAAAAACAAAATTTAATTACCGACACCCCCCCTTTTTTTTTTCTTTCGATAACAGTGATATCACCCACACATTGTTAAATATTATGATAAAGATTAAAACTGCTGATTGTGCTTTCCATATTTGTGTAGTCATATTTTAAAGAGAGTGTTTACAGAATAAATTAGCATTGGTGGAATATAACAATTGGTGCTTTCAGACATCTCCAGTAACATAAACAGGTCGTTTAAAGGCATTTCCTTTTAAAAACAATCCACAATAGTGTGTTTTGATTTACGTTATATATGGTCCTCAAAAAGCGCCTCCCTATATTATTATTTTTTAAGCACCCTGGACACTTAATACATTGAATACGGTAATATTCTTTAACACAAAAATAACTGGCTGACTAATAAATTTTCCTGGTGTGTAATAACTTTCGTAGGTTAATAGTGCCCCAGGCAAGTCATGTTAGTAGATCTGACCCACATTTATAGTTTTTGTGTGTCGGGGGATGGGGGGATGGTAAATTTTCCTCAAGAATAGTAAATTTTCTATGATAGTAGTTCTTTAGGTCTTTGTTAATTTCTACCCCAGTACTGTTAAATATTGCTTTTATGAATTGTGAATTACTTTGCCACTAACAGAATACCTTTTATTGACCAACTCCAAATCGGGTTACATTGATAAGTTGGTGTTTGCTATCTACGCTGATGTTATGGTAAACTGGTGTGTGATTGATTTGATGTGTGAACTGCTGTCTGCATGTAGAAAGCATTAGCCTTTTTATAACTGGAAATGTGTCCCCACATCCTTACTTTTGAGAAAGTCATGGATAAGCACATGGTGTTTGTATTGTAGACCCGAAGAACTGAGAAGCTTGTTTGGAAAATATGGTCCTGTCACTGATGTTTACATTCCACAAGATTATTATACTCGGAGGGCCAGAGGTTTTGCATATGTACAATATCCTTGGTAAATTACCAGCAAAATGTTTTTCTTGTTACTAACCATGTTATTGAAGGTTGCAAACAAATTATTTTGGCGCCCTGGGAATTTTTTTTTTTTGTTGTTGTTAATTTTATATAGTAAGGCTTTAATTTCATGTTTGTTTGAATACATCTAATAGTTAACTGTTTATAACAAGGTAAGTGTTGTTGTGTTTTACCCATACCAGCTTTTTCTCTCTGCAAAAATGCATCTTAGTATTGTCACATAATTTAGATGGCAAAGTTAAAATATAAATCGGGGCTATCTTTGGCATTTGCCAGGTTTACCTGTTTGCGATTTAAAAGTGCTCAAATTTCAAGTTCAGATTCTGAAAATGTCATTTTTAAAAGACTTAAGAAATCCTTTGTTGAAGTAGGAAATAAAAGTTTGATATGTGAAAAACTAAAATTTATTTAAGATGCATTTTATGGAATCAACTTGATGAGAATGTACCTCCTGATTTTCAGTTGATTTTACAAGAATATCATGCTCTAGCCCTTAAGCATGTGTACATTTTAAAACTTCAATTTTTACTGTATAATATCCAATAATTAAATAGATGTATTTTGAAGAACATATTTACCTGTTTTTGTATCCCTTTTACAACTAAAAATCTGAATGGTGCATTTTCATGTTTAATCTGTATGTTAATAATATAAATATACTTTAAATGAAACTATTTTATTTGTATGTATAAAAATAATTATTGCTAGCTCTAAAACATTTCTCTTGCTACTAAATTCTAAGATGTTCTGCTATGGGGTTAGCTGGTGTCTGTTGTAAATGTGCAACAGAGAACTGCTTGCAAAATTGGATGCATAAAAATTATTGTGGTATACATAACATTTTGAAATTTTATTTGTTTCTTTTTATCAGAATTGAAAGAAAGTCAAGTCTCAAAGTTAAGGTATCGTGCAAACCCAATTCTGCCAAGCACAGTTTCAAGTTGTACACAAAGAAAGCATACAGGCTGAGAGATGAGAATTTCTCTACAAGGGCTTTCAACAGGACCATGATCCAAGGTCATGATAACAAGGCCACAGGTCCCGATTACAAAGTCACACCTCTGTAAAAGCAGTTTTTATGCTGTTGGGTAAATTTGCCAAAGTATGAGTTTTGGTTTTGGCTTACTTTTGTTCAGAGTAAGCAGTATTGGATCACTGAACAAAACAACAGCACAGTCAAGGTCATTTTAAAAATATCAAGCCAAGAACTTTCCAAATAAGCAAGATTGGCTTCAAATTATTGCCTAATCAGTTCCTAAATGAAAAAAAAAATCACGTTAAAAGTATGCACAAAAGAGAAAACAATACAAGTTTTTGACAAAGTTTGAAATTCCAAGTCCCAAACCAAATCAAGTCAGCATAAATACAGTTCACATATTCTGGTGCCAAGTCAGCGTCCATTCAAGTAACTTAAAAGTTCAAGCAAGTCATCCATGAAGTTTATCAATTTCAAGCAAGTTCAAGTCGTCCCATAGTTAAAGGTCAAGGGTCAAGCAAGCCGGTTCCAAGGTTGTCAAGCAAGTAGTTTCTAAAGCTAGCAAGACATCGGTTACAGACAAGTATGTATCCACAACATGTACACACTGGTGAAGTGTTTTGTTTGTTTGTTTGTTTGTTTCAGTGAAATATTAACTTCATACTGTTATTGTAGTGTATTTTTGTAGCAATTCATTAAAAAAATATAATGACACATATGACACATTTTTTTATTAATGGTTATATCAGTGCTAGAAGTATGTGAGCAAAAAAACAAAACAAAAAAACTCGGAGATTGATCTCTGATACATCAAATATTTTTACATTACTTGGTTATAGCTGTGCCTATTTTTATATCCTTGATAACTAAGATGTTTTAATAAATAAAAAAACATTTATTTTAAAGATGACTTAACATCTATTATAAATAAGTTTTAACAGTTGTTAATTATAATAATGATAAATGTTCTAATTATTATTTTCAAAACACTTAATTGTTTAATGTTGTGAAAAAAATGTTTCTTATGCAGTAGTAATTTGCCAACATTTGCACAAAAGCCTTAACACTGTGTAAGTTTGAAGATCCCAGGGATGCTGATGATGCGCTCTATCACCTGGACAGAACACGCTTCTATGGCAGAGAACTGGAAATTGAGTTTGCTAGAGGTGACCGAAAGAGTAAGTGTTCACAGAAATGTTTTTTTGATAAAGCATCACAAGATCAAATAATCATATTGGACTGTTAAAACACTAAACTAAGTTAAGCAGTGGGAGAAAATGTTAAGTGTCATTTATTACCGATTGATCTTAGTCTGACAGTAATGTGTTTCTGTCAAATGAATGTTAATATATTATTTCTTGATATCATTGTTTTGTTAAGTAAAAATAGTATACGAGTGAACAATATTTTGTAACTATTAAACTTGTAAAACACTATGCCTAATAATATATTGTTAGAAGCTTGCTATTTACCATAAGTTATTATAATGTGTTGGCATTATTTATAATTTTATAATTATATTCTTTATATTAAAAATCTGTATTTTATATATTAAGCTCCCTCACAGATGAGAAGTAAAGAAGGTGGTGGACGACGACCATCCTACCGAGAGGAGAGAGATCGTGGTCGCCGACGGTAATTCCCCATCTTTCTCGTTTCTCACATATTGAATTGCTCATTGTTAAATACACACATTTGAACTTTAAAAAGTGCTGAAATTTTATAGTGGTTTATTCGTTAACAGTGGTAACTTTGTAAACAAATAATCATTTGGTTTTCTGTAAATAAAATGCTTCAAATGGTGTATGCTTTGTGAAGTAAAGTATTCAGAATCCAAAACAATTTCCGTAATTTGTACAAACGTCCAATCAGTTAAAATATTAATTATATACTGAGAATATAAATTCAGTAAATTTCATTGTACAAAGCGATATTGTAAATCCATAATAAATTGGGATTTTATTTGTTTAATTAACAAATCCTCTGTCATGTTAAAAGTGTAATTGAACATTTTGTGTTAAACAATGAGCTGGTCTTTTTGTGCTTCTAACTTCATGTTTGTGTAACGGTGACTTGAGTGAAGCTTTGTCTTGAGCTTATATTTCAAATCTAAGTATATTGCTAGTTAATGGTACATGGAACACAAAAGCGAATTAGTAACAAGAAAAAAAAATGGTACTTGTCAATGGAAACATTTTCATTTGTCGTTATCCATTTTATAATCATCTTAAGTTGTAACTTAGTTACAGATAGGGAGTAGAACATTAATTCCTGTTTGATGGATTACTGTTTTGCAGAGGTCGATCTTACAGTAGATCCCATAGTCGATCCAGGTCTTATGACAGAAAGAGAAGTTATTCACCAAGAAGGCAAGTGTTGTAGATGTTGAGCTGAAAATTACTACAGTTTTTAAGCACTGCATCATAACTTGACCTTTATTTTAAAGCAAAAATCTTTCATAGTTTGTCACTTGGTTGAATTTTGGACCCAGTGGTTCATTATTTCTTGTCTGCTATTTAATTCTTATAAAATCAGGTTCTACATTCACAGGTAAGCATGTCTGTACACTTTCAAATTACCTTACACGTTGATGACATTAACATCTATTGTCAAATACTTACTCAGTGCTCCAGATAATTTTTAGACCTGTTGGGTATTTTATACCCTGTTTTGAAAATAATTGAATGAAATTTCATCCCAATTTTTTTTTTCTCCCCAATTTGGATTTTTTTTCTTTTCTAATCATCTGTATGAAAATAAATAATCATTGATATGCTTGGAAAAGAAAAGTTTTGAGTGAATTGAAAATCGTTTGCGTATATTGTATGCACGCTAATAAAAAAAACAATTGGCGTATTTAATCATTTTATATGTGTAAAATAGGCAAATGTGCAGCTTATCTGGAGCACTACTTACTATACAGTAGAAAAAAAGTAATGCAGTAGAACAGTGGTTAGTCACGTCTGATATTATTTCTCACATGGTCTGACTCTTATTGGTAAAATTAAACATTAACATTAAACAATCAAATTGGAAATCGGTGAGACAGAATTTAGTACCTGTTTTTTTTTTTTTTTTTACTTGAATATGCTAGCATGGTGTGCTGCCTTTTGTGCAGTAAATATTATTGAATAAACTGTGGTAAATGCTAATTTTTATTTTTATTCCAGACACTTAAAATTATCTTTTCACTACTTAACCTTTCTGTTTAACTTTTATTGTTTGGTTAAATGATATTGCTATAAAGGAACATTTAAATTAAGATACGTTAGATACTTATTTCATCTGTGTTCATTTTGACATACAGTAAATGTGCAGGAGAATCTGTACTGAGTAAAAATAACTAGTGTGTACTTAACCTTTTTTTTTTACAGTTAAACAATACTGTGAAAATTTTACAATTAACATTTTAATTACATGTTTCAGGGCTTCTAGAATTCAAAAATATTTCACTGGCCCGCCAAAATTGTTTTAGCCCAAATGCTTTTTTTTTTTTTTTTTTTTTTTTATTATTATTATTTAAAAAATTGTTGTTTTTAGGCTATTATTAACCCGTATTTGACAGGAAATAAGCTGATGACTATAAATAAGCCCAGCCTCACCTCTACTTCCCTTAAATCATAGAATTGGTGCCGTATCTGTAAGCCCACCCCGATAGTTTGCACCTTTAAAGTTCAATAGATCATTAATGGTTCTGGATTAATAAATATTAAAACTGATCATTAAAATAGTAGCACACACTAAGAAAATCGTAGTGAGAATGATAAAATAGATTCTTGCCTGCTTAAATTAGCTCTTATAGTAGTTAGCATTAGTTAATATGCATAAGTCAAATTTTGTTAAAATCTTATTCATACATGTCAAAACAATGATTTGTTTACTGTCACAATGATGTAACAATGATGTCTGTCACTCTTGAGTTTGGAGCAGTAGTCTTTGGCGTTTTATCAGTTGTACTTTTCGAAAATACTCGTTAACCGGGTGGTGTTTGAAATAAATAACACATTAATTATCAACTGATCATTGAATTTAAAAAATGCAGTGAAGTGTATTGACAAATAAATCTTGCTACTGCATTTCTGTTAAATCTAAATGTGAGGTCATGCATACGTTCACTCATAATCGCTAGTTCACTTTGCAAATTTACTCCCACTTAAATTATTGTACGTGTTAACCACTCCATGTCTCAAAACTTGTCCATATGCGCTGTAAAATAAACACTATCTCAGGCATATACCACAAACTACCAGCTTTGTTTTAAAGCTAATTTAAATCAGTTGGAATTCTTTTGTTTTTCATGGTAATGCTGTTACTACCGGAAAATCGTATTATGTAAGCTTGATGTAGAAGAGGTGTAACTCGATTGAAATAGTAAAAAAGGATTACGGTTTTCTTCTACTTTAAAAAAAACAAAAACATTTTATATTTGTATTACTTGCCATTCGGAACATGTTATTACATTTATTGGTGAAGCAAGTGTAAAAATCACTCGCCCCAGGCAACAGGCCACTGTATTGGTCATGAATACTGTAATGCTGAAGAATTCAGCAAATTTGTTTTGTTTGTTATTAACAAAGATTCTGTGAGACTACTGAAAAGGATTCTGCAGTTATTATGAATGCTATACTTGGGAGTTGCATAGTTGTTGGAAATCCTATTACCATTCTGTTGAAGTTGAAAAGGTTAGAATATCAAATTTGGGTGCTTATGGGGAAATTGCTTTTCTTTCATAGAGTAATATATTGTGTGTCTATTGCAGATCGAGATCATACAGTCGCTCCAGATCGCGAGATAGGTCCCTGGGAGACAGAAGTCGTAGCCGATCACCAAATTGACAGAATTCGTTGTTGTGTTATGAGGACATGGACCTTATTGTTGTTGTTGTTGTGGACAGTGGTGCCAGTGTGGTCTGTGCCACACTGAACTCGAACAAGCTTAACCGCGAATCTGCAGGCCCACATGTAGTTGGGTGTACGTTTGTCAATCATTTTATCACAAAAATAAAACCTTTTTTTCAAAATATAGTTTTGTTTATTCATTAAAATTCATGGATAACCATGTGGTTTTAACCACTATTACAGTAAATTCATTGAGTACACCTGATTCAGATTGGCTGGTAATACATTATACAGTGACATATTTCTAACCACGTGTGGCATCCAACGTCACAGTGTTGAAAAGATTTTGGCTTTTTAAGTTAGTTGTAAATAATGGCTTGAATGTTTGATGGCAGGGTATTTTTATGGTAATAAATAGAACATTACATTCATGTCCATGACAGACCATGTTTACAACACTGCCTAAATTACCGCATTACCCTTGCTCTCATTCAGGAAATATAATAATTTAGGCAATCGTGTTGTAAATGTTGTCTGTTGTGGACACACAATGTAATATCCTCTATATATTCTCGCTACAGATGTATGTCGCTGATCATTCCTATTACATTCTTGTTTCATCCAATGTCCACATGTGGTGTAACTGAAACCATGCTAATGTTGTCCAGTCTGTGGAGTGGTGGTATATCACAGATCTGGAGTAGGAGGTAATCCAGCAGTAGTGTCCTCTTTTGGTCATGTGGGTCATCAGATTGATTCCACCTAATGAGCTTGTTGCGATATTTCTCATTATAGCAAGAGCTGTGGTATGTGCTATTCTGTCTGCATGACGATGCTTAAAAACAAACGGATCCATGCTAATAAACAGTGACCATCAAGTATGCCCAAATGAGTTAATTAATAGTATAGTCACTTTATATCATGTTGCATCAAAGCTGATGGTAATAGAGATAATGTAAATAATTATTTTCTACTCAAAGGTTTCTTTTATATGATGCTCACAAATGCATTTAAGAGGTGGCAAATGTCTTGAACTGTTCTCTTGTTTAAGGAAGGAAGGAAATGTTTATTTAACGACGCACTCAACACATTGGCTCTCTTGTTTAATGAGAGTACGGTTAAGGTAACATATTTGGCCAGATATCCTCAAAATTATATCTTTGGCATATCGATTATATGCCAATGACTTGTTCTTTGAATGTTTGGATTTTGCTAATGTTCATAAATGTAGAAACTTTATTTTCCAGTGTGATTTCACACCAGATTAGGAATTTTATACTATTATTGCTACTTAAGATTAAAGGTAATTTCGTAGTTCACATTTTTGAGAATGTTAGAAAAATTAGATGTTCTTTAAACCTTTTTCCATTTTTTCACTTTGAATATTATAATTTTTTTTAATTTTATTAAAAGTAATTTTAAAATATTGGAAAGTGTTGTAATTTATATTAAATTGTACAACAACAAAAAAAGAAGCATTTAGAGTTGTTGGTACCATTCGCTAGATACCAAAAGGTTTTTATCCAAATGTAGTGGGTCTTCAGTGCTTTTTTTAAGAGTTACGAATGTTTTATTGTATCAACACCAGACCCCATGCTTATAATCTTTAAAGTCCAGTTGCCTGATTTTCAAAAACTCAGTTTTACAATTAAATTTGTCTTAAATGATGACATCATAACATGATTTGATATATAACCATGTCATTTACGATAAATTTATGTAATCATAATGCTAACAAATTTGAAAATACTCTCCACACCAACTTTTAATGTCTAGAATGAAAAGTGAAGGGGCAATATGGTCATCAAAGGACATTTTGGGTGGGCCATTCTGGAAAAACAGGAGCCGTAACCAAAAGTTTAGAAACACGTTGCGCATATTGGGAAATTTATGTGCATTGACAATTTATTTTGGGCCATTCATGAAAAATTGTGCATCCTAAAATTTCACCTACTTATTGTGATCAACTGGTTGAACCTGGCATATTCACAGCAAGCTTTGAGCTAGACATTGCAGCAATTTTCTACATACAATTTAACAACAAACAAAGTCTTATACAATAATATTTATTTCATACTGGTTTTTGGAGATGCCCACATCTACACTTAAAAACTACAGTACTGTATCAACATCCTGAGTTGAATGTAAAACTCGGCTCTGCAAAGAAGCAAAATCAGATGCCCTATAACTTACTGTAATTTAAATTTAATTAAGTTTTGATGTACCGATCTCTCCTGATAAAAATTTAATACCTCATCAAGTAATTTAGACTAACTCTAATATTGCTTTTTCATAAAAAAGAGAAAGTAAAAAAAGAGCTTTAAGTAAAATAAAAATTACGCAAATTTTAAAAGTTTTACAGATCTTTACACATGGTGAATAACGTATATAATGTCAATGATTTTGAGTGGTAACTGGGTAAATAACAAACTTTTGAATCTAAATGCTGGGCATTTGACAAAATTTTAGGAAAAATTAATCTTGTTCATAGAATCCAGCATTCATCTACAAAATACAAACATTTCAACAGAAAAATGTAACATAATAAATAATAAATAAAATCCAAGAATGAACATAAACCTCATGCACAATTTCATGACAGATTTTTGAAGGAATATTTCATGATCCATAATTTTTGTTGTTTACCATAAAAAGACCACATGGCTTACATGCTAATTAATGTTTTAAACTCAATCATAATTAACCATTTGTTTACCATAAAAGTAAACTGGTGCAACATAATTGGCATCATCTATGAATCAGATATATACCACATAAAAACTTCATGATAATTTTTTTCTAGAATGGTACAAACGAGAAACGTGGAATGAAAAAATCCTTCAAAATTGTGAATTGAATAAAATCAAAGTTGTAGTTTTGACACAAAACATATATCAACATATTTAAATATGAAAAACCATCCACCCAAATGTAACAACACAAAACAACATGAATACACAATCAGTTTTGACTAAAGTCAGTATAAAATACCACATCTTACAACAAGATGGGGTAGAAATTCATTTCAATCTTTATGTCAGTGAGGTAAAAACCATATACTCCCAAAATGTGATGCAAAATAACTACCCCCTGAATCAGGACAGTTTAAAGAGACCCTATTAGCATGGGATATATATGACAATATCCTAACTGGAAATAGGACCATGGTCAAACTGCAAATTAGGAAACACTGCCACAGTCTTAACTGGATGAAGTTACTCCAGTGTGACAGATAATCATGCCAACACACTGAACCTACCCACCCACTGGATGTGGGCGTGACTGGTGAAATATGAAGCTGCCGTATTAACCTATAGTCTGACCAACATGGAACACACTGACTTGTATGCCTGAGCCTTTGAATTGGGTGTCTCTATGAGGTGAGCATGGCAAGTGAAATGGAGTGACATATTCTCTCGTTTGTTTGTGTTAGATATAAGAAAGTGCCATGTTGTATTTAATGTTACATAGGATTCAAAAATAATAATTCATTATTACGACAGACAAGCAGCAATGTCACCAGACCTGAACTCAAAGCTGGCTTCACTGAATTTAAGTCCTGATTGTTACACTTACAGAATACCTCCACAAACCTCTCCTATTGTCCTGTCAGTGTTACAACATTCTTTCTGTCAGTCCACGCACACACGCACGCACACACACAGTAATAGTCTTCAGTCTAAACACGTTAAACCATTCCCCATTTGCTGGTTTCCTCCCACAAGACATTTGCACAAAACAGTGTTTCTGCCTGGTATCTGACCCCTGTGAACACCACAACCAGTGTGGACAGATCTTCGTTCCGGTGCTTGCTGGACAAGGTGACCACTGACCCTCACTTCATTCCTGTTTGATTTCCGGCTCGGACACGGGGGTGGAGGTGGGCTGGGGGGTCTTCTTGTCCTGGCCGCCACCAGCCCAGGGGCTCTGCTGCAGGGCGGGGGAGTTCTGATGGTCATCATCAGCGCCGCTTGGCTCGTACTGCTGGTTCTCTAGCCGCGTGATGAGCCGCTCGTCCTCATCGCCAAACTCCCCTCCCATCAGAGTGGGCTCTCCAACCACCATCACGTCATGAACACAGGAAAAAAAACAGATGTCAGTTACTTGTGATTAGGCCTTCTCCACAATGCATACAGAAATGATCAACAAAAAATAGAAATGGGCTTAAACATTAAAGCTCAACCACGCAAAACAACTTGAAAATGAATAATTTTAAAAAGAAGAAAAATGAAATGAATAAAGAGGAAGATGAAAAGAATTTTTTTTTTAAAATTATACTTATTCACTCATGAGGTAGCAGTTAATTGAGAACAAATAAAATGCTATCACATTCATATAACCTGTGGTTCTATTATTTGCAAATTTACTTTTAAAAATACACCATGCTATATTTAATTTGAAGACATGTTTTGTATTTAATATCTTTTTTTTTAATTCAAACTCTTCCAAAAGCTTGAGAAAGAAAACAGTAGTAGTGAACTCTTGCTTGATTCAATGAATATCTTTTTTCTTTAAATTAACATAAAAGTTACCTTCAGTGCACAAAGGTAATATTAATTACAAGGGAACTACCTCTATATTTTACCAGGTTTTTTTTTTTACTCAAAGCAATTGTTTAATCAGTAATGAATCTGTCCACTGACTGTGACTAACACCTACCCCCAGGACAGACAACACTACCTGTGACTGACACCTACCCCCAGTACAGACAACACTATACCTGTGACTGACACCCACCCCCAGGACAGACAACACTACCTGTGACTGACACCTACCCCCAGGACAGACAACACTATACCTGACTAACACCTACCCCCAGGACAGACAACA
>JAUTBW010031113.1:0-11346 GCA_032361425.1 Peltospira smaragdina
GAACTAACCGAGGCCTTATCTATAACAGAGGCCTTTTCTGAACTAACCGAGGCCTTATCTTTAACAGTGGCATTATCTGTAACAGAGGCCTCTTTTGAACTAACTGAGGCCTTATCTTTAACAGTGGCATTATCTGTAACAGCCTTTTCTGAACTAGCAGTGGTCTTATCTAAAGCAGCAGTATCCTCTTCCACAACAGTGTTGGCTGGAACTGGGCTGGCACTGGACTGTTGCTTTTCGCTGCTTTCCGTTTTGCTGGTTTTAGCTGACACTGCCGCTGTCACCGTGGGGCGTTTCGGGGACAGCCCTGCCCGGGGGCTGGGAGTGGGGGTAGAGTGGCTAGAGACTGTCCCTGCACGGTGTGGTGGGGACAAGGCTTTCCTCAAACCAAACCTGTCCTTGTCGTCTGGAGGAGTGTCGATCACATTGTTGTTCGTTTCTACCTGCTCTTTTTCCAGCTGCAATCAAAATACAGGTAAATATTGACACAGAATTGAAAGAGAGAGAGAGAGAGACAGAGAGAGAAAGAGAGAGAGAGAGAGAAGGACAGAGAAGGCGAGGGAGAGATGGAGAGGGAGAGAGGGAGAGGGAGAAAGACTGTCCTTATCAGAGAAAGAGAAAGAGAGAGAAAGAGAGAGAGAGAGAGACAAAGAGAGAAAGAGAGAGATCCAAACTTTACTACTCAAAATCCACACACTATCACTAACTACCCTACCCAATCTCCCCATTACCAAATTCACACCCTACCACTACAATCACCTACCAAAACACTGTACACCAAATCCAGCAGATGGAACCTACCGTAACCGACGGCGATTTCTTCGACTCTGGTGATATTCTCTGAGACAATCTCTTCTCCTGCTTCAGTTTCATCTCGGCCATGAGATTGACGCCGAGACCGATTCGTGGAACTTTCGGCATCAGCACTTTTGGTACAGAGTCCACCGCCTCCTCCTTCTCTTTCACAGACTCCTGGCCACTGTCTGCAATGAAAAGAACATATTTTTTAATTATTCATTTTTAATGACGCACCCAACATATTTTTTATTAGCAGTTATATCAGTGTGAGACTTACTGACTTGGAACCTGGTTACTGCCTGTACTCGGTACTGCTATAAAGAATATTTTTTATTATTTTTTTTTCATTATAATAATAATTTAATGATGCAGTCAACATATTTTTCTATTAGTCATTATAGTGGGGTGATCACTGTATTTGGTACTGCTGCAAAGAATCAGATTTAATTAAATTTTTATTTATTTATGACAAATTCAACATATTTTTTCATTAACAGTGATATCGGGATGATCATTGTACTTGGTATCACTGCAAAGAATCAGATTTTTTTTTTTAATAAAAAAATTTTTAATGATGCACTTCAAATATGTTTTTATTAATGATTATATTGTCTGTACTGCAATGATGCACTCAACATAAAACAACACAATAACAACAACAACATTAACAATAATAATTTTGTTTTTAATTTGAGCATGACATTTACCATCAAGAAATGACTACAATTTAAAACTTTAGAATACATTAAACCATATCCTATAAACCTTCATCATTTTCCTCATCGCTTTTATCCGACAAGCTTTCTTTCTCGGCAGCAGTCTCCGGTTTACTTTCTCTCTTTTTGACCTCTGTTGACCTAACGTCCTTGACCTTGACACTGTCGCTCTTGGGAGACAACTCCTGCTCCTGTCTGTCAGACTCAGGTTCGGGTTTCTTCTCTCTTGTCGGCTCAGTTCCTTTAGCACTGCCGCTGATCTTTCTGCCGAAGAAGTTGGAGATCCCAGCACTAAGGCCGGAGGCTCTGAAATGTAAGAGGTTTTCAAGGAATGAATGAATTAACCTTCTGACTACTGCAGGTGAGATATCTCGCCCAACATCACGAAAACCGAGTCAGAAATCGCCGATCGTGGTGTGTCCCTTTAATACGATTTTCCTGCCATTTAGCACCCAGAAACGTCTAGTGCGCATGCACAAGCAACAGGAAATAGGCCAATGTGTTTATGACTATGGTTTGTTTGTTTGTTCTTTAAAAAATTATTAAGAAATTTTTATTTAAAAACGCAATTTTCTTTGGGTGTCAGCATGATGGTGTCTTTAGACCTAAAATAAATTTGTTATAATGTAACGATTAGACGACAAAGCAATCAACGGTAGACAACCTTTAGAGTAAAACCAACAGTTTGGTGTTTATTTTTTAATATTTTTATTATGGTATGTTGGCTAGTAGAAAAAAAAAAAAAACCTTAGTTTTTCAAATATCAGCACATTTTAAAGATAACATATTGCATATTTAAAAATAGGAAAAAAGCCTTAATAAGTCTTACTTGTCTTTTTTTGCATCTTTCTCCTTTGTTTCCTTGGTAACCACTTTAGCTTCCTTTCCAAACCAGCCTTTTTTCTTTGCTTCTAGCTTGCTGTAAAGAATAATAATAATAATCATAAAATAAATGTAACGTTGCAATTCAAAGATTTTTTGTATTGCTCTTTGTGATGCATACCCAGTCATTTTGCATCCTATAAAATAATATATCGAAGCTCTAAATACTGAGCGGGAAGTAGCTCAATGGTATGTGCATTTGCTCATGGTGTGCTGGGTTGTCGGATCAATCCCACATGGTGGAACCGTTGGGTTATGTGTTGTTTCAACCTGTGCACCACGACTAGTATATCAAAGGCTGTGGTATGTGCTATCCTATGTGATTATGATTATAAAAGATCTCTTGCTGCAAATCGGAAAGAGTAGCCCAGGATGTGGCGGCAGCGGGTTTTGTCTCTAACTATCTACATGGTGCTTAACCATATGTCTGACACAATATAACCATACACCAATGAGTTGAGTGTGTCGTTAAATAAAAATTTCCTTCATTCCTTCCTCCAAATACTATTCACACTGTATCCTGATTTAAAATTATCTATTTCAACACTGACTACTGCTCATCTTGGTCAGTGGACCACTAGGTTTTTTTCTAATAATAATATTTCTGATGCCAATATAACCGTTAATAAAAGTATGTTGAGTGCATTATTAAATTTTTCACACAATTTTTTATTTTATTATTTTTATCCTCAATGACCAAATTCCAGCAATGATTAAATGCCAGCAAATGAATATGCACACGTGTGGACCTTGACATAGGAATAATTCTATCATATTTATGTACACAAGTTTATCTATAACATATACAAATCAATAAAATATCTTCAATGAAAACAACACCACTACTCACACTGCGTCCTGTTTCTCCGGCTTGGAGCTGGTCACAGCAGCAGTTGTCTCCTCCTTTCTACTGCCAGCGCCTGGGTCACCGCCCGACGATGGCACGAAGAAAACATTCAGTCCGTCATCCTCTGCCTCGTCCACTGCAGTTGTCGCGGCAACCGGACGCGTCACAGCAACGCGTTTGACACGCTTAGGTCGTGCTTTGCTGAGGTGCTCCAGCTTAGGAACCTGAGGCATCTCGACAACATCGAGGTCCTCCACCACAACATCAGCTACACAACACACGATTATAAAAATATTATATTATGAATATCTTTTATATTATGTACATAAAAACTATTTTAGCAGTGACTGTATTGTTATAATATTCATAATATGGTGTGTGTTTGCTGGAAGATCTGAATAATACTGTTTTAAAATTAATAATATATTTTAGCAATGCACTTTACACATACACACACACACACACACACACACAGACACACACATGCGCACACACATTCACACACACACACATTCACACACACACACACACACACACACACATGCACGCACACACATTCACACATTCACACACACACACACACACACACACACACACACACACACTGGAATCATTAAAAATAGAATAAATAACTATTAGGACATTAATTAAGCAAACTACACCCAATGCTACATAAGTTTGTGCTGAGTATTAAAACCACCACTTCCAAATAACTCTAAGGTAAGGACTAACACAATAATTATTAGTAATAATATTGAACTCCATCAAAAATATACCCATTTG
Source organism: Peltospira smaragdina (assembly GCA_032361425.1). Classification (NCBI taxonomy): domain Eukaryota; kingdom Metazoa; phylum Mollusca; class Gastropoda; order Neomphalida; family Peltospiridae; genus Peltospira; species Peltospira smaragdina. The sequence continues at coordinate 4,027 of JAUTBW010031113.1, forward strand.
TATTTGTTGTGTGTTCTCTATGCATGCAAGAAATCCTAATTTTAATACCACTTGAATCTAATACCTCTTCTCAGTTCTTGTACCTAAAAATATGGCTGTCCTGTATATCCTATTTAAAGCCAATGAACTGTGACATCTCTTTTCAGTGTCTAGGTTTACATGTAAATCAGGCTAGCTATAAGTCCTATTTAAAAACAATTATCTGTATTATCTCTTCTCAGCCTAAAGTTCATGCTTATAAACCTAAAGTCCAGACTTTAGTGATATCAAAACTCTAATGTCATGGGGATTACATTCAAATATCAGTACGTTGAAGTCTAGATTATTATAAAGTACAGACTTTAATAAAGTCTTTAATTTTTATAAGCATGGGGGCCTGATGTTTATCTACAAATGTGACTGTTCTACAAATCTGACTTGTTTAAAATCAGTTATAAACCTCCAAGTCTAGACTTTAGTGATGTCAAAACTTTAATGTTGAAATCTAGACTTTAAAAAATCCAGACTTTATTAAAGTCTATAGACTGTAAGTTTTAAAAGCAAGATGCCTGATATTTATCTACAAATGTGACTGTACTACTTCTACAAATTCGACTTGTCTGATCTGATTATCTTCTGAATCGTTATTTCTACCAGTCTAGATGGCTAATTTTCAATGGAGTTTGGTTTACTGACCAGACTAACAGTAATCAAAGAATCCACCAAAGCAACTAAAACTAACAGCACCAGACTAATAGTAAGTAAGAACAAAGAATGAAAATAAAATTAAAATAATAATAAAATTAAAATTAAAAAATAAATAAAGAAGCACAAAAAGGCATGTGTTAGAACAGATGTTTTAAGTGATACTTTATGTCAACGACGTTGATCTTTGGTCCTGGCTGTGCCAGACCTTCAATATGGGCACATGACAAAGATATCCTTCTCTGACAGCTAAATGAAAGTAGCACATTTTAGGACAACTTAAAACAAATTTAAGATCTTTGACTAACAATGCTGGCCTTTGGTTTCATGGTGGGCATGTGACAAAGATACCCTACCCCCTCAGATAGCTAGGTTAAAGAAAGCATCTCCATTGGTTTAACTGCTCACAGACTTTACCTTAACATAATGACGTAGAGCTTTAGGAATTAAAAATTAAACAAACTATTCGGAATTCTCAGACACATTTACTAATTTACTCAATCCACTACAAATACGTAATGGACTGCTAGTTGAATCAGGTATAGGTCAACACAACGCTGGGAAGCAAATCTTTTCATAATTGCTTGGTTATTATTAATCATTTATTTATTCTTCTTCTTCTTTTTTTTTTTTTTTTTCTTTTTTTTTTTTACTCTTCCTAAATTTAGGAAACAATCACAGAACTATTAATTTAGCAAAACAAGACTTACTAAATTACATTTGTGTGACGTTGTTATGTTTTTTCACAAATAAATCATTATCAGTGTTCATCAGTTCAGAAAAACCTGTCCCTATCTTTACCCACCTCCCCGCCCCCATTCCACTGATTTATTAAATCACACACTGACATTGGAATATTAAAAAAACCACAATATCTTAATGTCTCACTGTCAGGGATTGATCTCGGATCAACTGCTTGCTAAGCAGGCTCTTACACCACTGAACTATGGTGGTGTCTTATTCTGCTTCAGATGCACACATGCAGATATTACCAATGTGACCAACCTCTCTCTTTTCCTTCATCAACTTTGTCAAGTCTCTGGTCCACACGGTTCCCATTTGTGTTACCTTCCCCTAATACAAAATTAAAAATCCACACATGATAGTGTTTGCATGAGAACAGTTGTTAAATTGTTTATATACAGACAATGGTGCATTAAAACAAGTTTACATGAAAACAGATATACAATTATTTATTTTGAACATGAATATGAACTTCAATTTTTTCTCTCATAAAAATAGATATTTAAATTGAAAAGAAAATAGGCTTACATTACATTTGAACATTACATTTTTGTGTTATTTTTTACAAATCAAAAGTTTTTGCCTAAAATATATTTAATTTTTACATAAAAGATTAAACTTTTTTTTTCTTTTTCTGAAGGATTTGTTGCATGAAAAATGTCTGGCTCTGAGAAATTCTAACATGATCAGGGTATGATATCAACATACTGCTAGCATATAAAAACATAAATCCTCATTACTTAAATTATTGTTCAACAACTTCCAGTTAGTATATTTCTTCTGAACTACAACAGTTTTTATAAGAGTCTAAAGAGCAGAAACTCTCATTACAATCCTGGGTATTCACAAAAGTATATATTTAATATTTCATAATATTTTATGAATTAAATATATATGGATCTTTTATTTGTTCTATTTGATCCAACAATATTTGTCAACTGGTGAAAGTGTTATCATTAAGTGATTGAAATATTAAAGTACACACTAAAAAGTTATGAAAATCAACACTGAATAATATTTGATTATTTATTAACATTTAATTTTTTTTTTTTTTTTTTTTTTTTTTTTTTTAAATATCATGCATCAATGGGGTCTAAATAATATTAGTTAAGGTGGAAGATGAAAACATGCAAAAAAACAAAAAAAAAAGTAAAAACAAACATGCTATAACACAAAATACATAATTTTTAATGTGAAAACTTGTTAATGGCTTATCATTTCACAACAGTTTTAACATAATGTTGTGATGGAGGATTTCTGACTTTGGATTATTATTATTATTATTATTATTATTATTATTATTATTATTATTATTATAAAAAAAAGTTTTGTAATTTAAACATTCATTTGATCTCATATCACTTAACCGTGTGAAAACTTTTACTGCAATATTCAACAAAAAAACTATTTTACTGGTAATTTATATGTATTTATTTTGTAATTATTAATATTGTGTTGTTGTTTTTCTTGTATGTATGTGTGTCTGTTCATTTTTTGCTATATATATGGAATACATTAAATATGCATTTCAAATTTATATAGATGAGAGGAATTCTGCGTTTTGTGCTAGAACAGAAGGTAAGACTGAAAACAGTGCAAAATTACAAACTTATGACACTTTGAGTTTATTTACCGTAAACAATATTTTATTTAAAAAAGAAAAAAAAGAAAAAAAAAGAAGAAATTAATTAATAAATAAATAAATAAATAAATAAATAAATAAATAAATAAATAAATGAATAAATGAATGAATAAATGAATGAATGAATAAATAAATAAATAAATAGAATGAATGAATGAATGAATGAATAAATGAAAAGTATAAATGAAAAGTAATATCTACAATAGCAAATAGCAAGTCATGCAGCTAGTATGCTGTAGGCTTACCATAACAAAAACACACACACACACAGTGCTAATGCTCTAATGTTATGCCCTATGGCATTATCTTCTTTATTATTATTGTTATTATTATTATTATTATTATTATTATTATTATTATTATTATTATTATTATTATTATTAATATAATTTTTTTTTTTTTTTTTTTTTTTTTAAAGCTTGCCTCACTAGTAATCATGCACTGAAATAATGCGCACACTGTATGTACAGGGAGTATATCATACTTCGGTATTTAAAAACATACATACAGGGATAAACAATTGTGCAAATATGTACAGGGTATCAGGAGGGTTTTGAAATATTACTGTACAAAATAAAATGAAAATTGGACACTTTATTTTGAAATTCATAAATCTGTTATCCTACTCAGCAGTTTACTTACATCTACCACATCCCCCACTAAATTTTGCTATTATTTTGTAATCTTTTAACTTAGTATTTTTGTCTGTTTTGAATTAAACGTCACACATTCTTGCTGGAGAAGGTGGCAAAAGAACAAGCAGCTGTAGCGATGTTACAGCAAAATGTGATTAACACACACACATTTACGTATCCACACACTAATACAACCGTGTAGTTGTAATAGAAAGCCATAAAAGATAGACTACAATTATTTTAGTGAGGCATATATATTTTTAGATATTTCATTTAATGACACACTCGAAAGATTTATTAACGGTTATATCATCATCAGAAATGTTTTAATTAGCAAAAAAAACCTAATGGCTACCCGATAGGGATCAATCTTAAGGTCAACCATGTGTCAGGCGGGCGCGTACACCACTAGGCTATTGAGGGATGCCCTAGCAGTTCACTGACCATTACTATCTCATAGTTATGCTTATTAAAACAGTGTAAATGAAAGCTGACATTACCCAACGAAGCAGACGCTTATGTTTAGTGGGAACCAATGGCAACACCAATATAAAAATAGACATATCAGGTGATCACTTGTTTATTTGCACAAAAATGGCTAGCACATATTTCATAGAGGGTACTTAATATCGACCCAGTTTCGAAGTGCTATGTTTTTTGTAAATTTGACCAAGTGGTGTAGCGAATGCAGTGCACTATACGGTGTGATCTGTACGCACTTGGTAACTGGATGAACTGTTCCAAGTTATTAAATAATTAAACTATTTCATGGAATGTAGCTTTAATTAGGAAATGTTGTAGTTTGATGTTTGACTATCACAGTGGACAGAACAATTTTATTGCTAATTTAAAATTAATCATTTTACAAACATTTTGTATTACTACAATAGTTTTATTATCCACGTTTATGAGGCAATTTATTATTTTATTATTATTATTATTATTATTATTATTATTATTATTATTATTATTATTATTATTGTTGTTGTTGTTGTTTGTTATTGTGTTGTTATTGTTGTTATTGCTATTGTTATTATTATTATTATTATTATTGTTGTTGCTGTTGTTGTAATTATAAAACATATAAAGCATATATTTCATTCAGAATTATTATTCTGCTTTGACTAAATAATACTTTTTTATTTCCAGCTTATCAAAGATTTCTACAATGAAACGTACTACGAACGTAATGGAGGGAACTGGACGGGAATGGAGGCGTACAACGCATACCTCGGACTGGTACACAAACAGACCAACTCCACCACCAACTCCACAACCACCACCACACCTGCAACAGGTACAACCACAAAGTCCAGTGTGGTCTACAGGACTGCGGCAGATTTTGGAGCCGACCCTGATAAACTGCTAGAGCCCTGGGAGTTGGAGTTATTGTGGTCGAGTACCGTCGCCGCGTTTGTGTTCTTTGGAATGATCGGAGCTTTTCTGTCTGCGAAACTGGCTGATATTGCTGGAAGGTAATGTTAGTTAATATCATGCACATTAGTATAATTGAGTCTCTGTTGAGGAAGAGCCATATAACCGTACACCAAATAAACACTTCCTTCCTGTTGAGAAATAGGGGAGCAAGATTTTGGGTGTGTTCAAACAGGGGCAAGATTTTCATCAGTGGAGGAGGGCACTGCAATTTTTCTATTATATTGATTGTGTATACCCGGTAAGTATATCAGACCTCCAGGCCACCTAGTGTAATTGATCATGCACTAGATTTTCCAGAAAGAAAGGCATGATTATCATCATAGTGATCATGTTTGTAGTTTATCACTAACATGATGTACTGTTATTTTCTAGAAAGAAGGGTATGATTATTTAAAAATATAGCTGTTCACCAACATGATTGTTAACATGATTTACTGTTATTTTCCAGGAAGAAGGGCATGATCATCATCACAGTAATCATGTTTGCGGCTGCTATTTTCAGTGGTATCACTAACATGATGTACTGTTATTTTCCAGAATGAAAGCATGATCATCATCACAGTAATCATGTTTGTGGCGGCTATATTCGGTGGTATCACTAACATGATGTACTGTTATTTTCCAGAATGAAAGCATGATCATCATCACAGTAATCATGTTTGCGGCGGCTATATTCGGTGGTATCACTAACATGATGTACTGTTATTTTCCAGGAAGAAAGGCATGATCATCATCACAGTGATCATGTTTGCAGCGGCTATATTCGGTGGTATCACTAACATGATGTACTGTTATTTTCCAGGAAGAAGGGCATGATCATCATCACAGTAATCATGTTTGCAGCGGCTATATTTGGCGGTATTGCGCTTGTCGTCAAGTCCCCTGAGTGTCTCATCGTGTCCAGAATCCTCGTTGGCCTGCACTCAGGTGAGCTTTCCTGGTGGACCCTTGGGCTATTTCTCATTCCAACCAGTGTTTTAACAATCTGATTTCCATTGCTCTTACTTCCACCCTCATTAGTTATGAACATAGGGGATTTGATCTCTCTCTCCCTCTCTATCTATCTCTATCTCTCTCTTTCTGTCTGTCTGTCTCTCTCTGTGTGTGTGTGTCTCATAATTATTATGATTACTGTTATTGTTTGCTGTGCTAAGGTGTCGTTAAACATTCATTTTATTATTATTTACTAGTCTAGAATTAGGCTATTCATAAAAATATTCTGTTAGAAAAAGAAGGGGTTGCAGATTTAATATTTACCACAAATCTCCATTCCTCCCACCTCAATACCTAAAACCAAGTTATAGCAGTAAATGATATTCATTAATTTTCCATACGTTTTATTTTTATTTTTCAGGACTGAATATCAGTTTATCTCCGATTCAATGAATCTTTCATATGTTTTTATTTTTATTTTTTAGGACTGAATATCAGTTTAGCTCCAATGTATCTGGCAGAGATATCGCCGAAGAAGATACGTGGGGCAATTGGCACGTGCCATCAACTTGCCATCACCATTGGGATTCTGTCATCACAAATATTTGGACTTCCTGTGCTTCTGGGAACCAGCCAGCTGTGGCCATACTTGTTTGCATTCAACGCAGTTCCCTCCCTTGTCTGCCTCATTTTCATGCCGCTCTGTCCGGAGAGTCCAAGATGGCTTCTCATCAGAAAGGGAGAAGATGCCACAGCATCGAAATGTGAGTTGCTTTCCTTGTTATGGTGGTTTAAAATTTTAATTTATTTATCATTTTATCGATATTAAACATTGTTATTAGTTTTTAAAATATTTTTTAATTAAAAACTAAATTGAAGTCCATAAATCTTAATAATTAATGAGTGCAGACACTTTTGGTATTTTTATTTTAAAGTGGTGTGCAATTACAAATAAAAGCAATAATTAATTTATGTAGAATGTTGAAGTACTTCTAACAAGAGTTATTTAACCTTAGTGCTAGGCCCATAGCCAATATGTTCAGCAGATGGGGAGAGGCAGTTTCAAAATTTCATGTAGATATACATCTTGTAGTCAGTAAAATTGCCTAAAAAAAGATCTGAATACATTGCCTCACTTTTTCGATGACCAAGTTTTTGTAAATAAAAGAAACAAGCAAACATTGAAACACCAATGGCTGAATCGAATCACTTTTTATTCTGCAGGGGGAATCGTCTAATGCCCTC
>JAUTBW010031224.1:0-11345 GCA_032361425.1 Peltospira smaragdina
AACCATAAATATCCATGTGTGCAAAACAAACATGCTGTAATTAGTCTCATTAATCAGTTATCAAACTTCAAATCCATGAAAGTGCCGAAAATTTCAATCTGCATTTTAAACTGACCCAAATAATTAAATTTGCAGAATGTCAAGATCGGATCTTTGCTATAACTAGCCACACCGGATTAACGTTCAAGGTCCAGTGAATGCCCAAATGTGAAATAACAGACTAAAGATGCAAATCTCGATTAACTAAAAAAAAATCTGATCATGTACAGGAACAAGTTTTGAATTGTTCTATTAAAAGAGTACAGAATGTTATATTTATATTATACTGCTGGAAAGTAATCTGTCAATGATGTGCATGACTTCTTATTTTTATACATTGCTAATGTAAAATGTTAAATGACACAGAGCACAAATGGATTGAAAACATAATAATTATTACAAGTATAAAATTTAAATCAATGTAATTTTACTATTATCTTCGTTTATTTCCTTTAGATCTATAGTTTAAATCAACACTAAGCACTTGTAACAAAAATGATTTCAACCCAAATTGCGCATGGATTATTTCTACATTTTACATCTGCCATGTATAAAAACAAGTAGGATGTCGTGTACATTATTGACGGATTATTTTCCAGCAATGTAAGGTAATAATAAAAAATTCAGTTAGGAATTATCTTATTTTTTATAGAATAACTTTTTTTTTAAACAAAAAAAACCTGTTCCTGTACGTGATCAGAATTAGCAAATTGGGTGACATTTATTATTTCAACCATAATTTGCAGCCAGATTTGCAACAGGAATTTAGATTTTGGAATATATTATCGAATTTTATCTCAATGAACTACCTACAGATTGACAAGAACACAGAAATATATTTATCAATGGGTCATTCTCCCAAAGTTGTGTAATTTCATGTATCAGTTAACACCACAACTTAGTATCATCATTTCCTTGTTTTGCATAATAGATCAAGAAATGAATTTAATGTTCCCTGGATTGACGACTGTTGGAATGTTCATAACTTCCAGGGAACAATAAAATTCATTTCTCAATCCATTATCCAAAACAAGGAAATGATGATACTAGGTTGTGGTGTTGACAGAAATTATACAACTTTGGGAAATGCAAGTAAGTACTCAGATTGGTTAATTAGTAAATTGTCCTACATATTTAATTGTCATGGTGGTTTTGGTGGGGAAATCATTAGTTTTCCAAGTGTTTTCAGTATGGTGTCTGGTAGGTGTATTAATCCAAAGATTGTTTTCCTGCTAGTGAAACTGGTTGCCTTTAATTGGTGATTCTGCTTTAGATGGTTTCTTAAAAACTATACACATTACACATATAACAGTCTTCATTTTAAAAATGTATTATTTAATTTTTCCAGCTCTGTCATGATCGAGGTTACTTAGTAACACAAGATGAATTGGACCAAACACTAGATGAATTCAAAGTTCAGTTTGGTGACAAACCCAGGTACTCATAATGGTTGTACATGTTAATACTATAAATTGTAAAATATTAAGTTTAGGGTTAGCTACAAACATTTTTGAATTCATGTAATGTTTCATTACAGTGACCAGGTTATGGCATAAATACTAATAGTATACACTTAGAGCTGAAAAATGCTAATCACCTTTTCACCAAATGACCATATCCCTATCTGGGTGACTTTTATATTGATGTATAATGGCATTTGTCACCCAAACATTTTGATTCAAGTCACCAAGCAAAGGATGATCTCTGAGCAAATAAGTTTTCTCTTTCAGTGAAAGGAAGCCACTCCGATCCGATCTGATTGTCCTGGTTGCCCATAACGATGATCCTACAGGTGTGTTTATCAATTACTCTTTATGCCTTAGGTGTTACTGTTAGATTGATAGCAACATTACTTAATAAAATATTTTAGAAATGACAGTTGCAATAAGATATACTAATATTACAAAATTACTATTTAAACATTTTAAAAAGACAATCAAGTCATGTTATGTCTAATTGGCATGCTCCACACTAAACTCCTTATGCTACTATTACTATTTAGATCACATACAAATGCTCTATGTTAGTACATGTTCTTTCATGGAGGGACCCACCTCGCTTAAACAAAATGGCGAAATTTGCATTGATGATATCCCATGATAGTGAAAGCTAACAAGTGTAATTCAGGTACTGCAGTGCTTGTATATTATAATAGTAACCACTGTTAAAACACTTAAATTATTTATTAGAATTTTTTATGTAATCGTACACAAGCCATAGCAGCAACAAGTAATAATCTTTCATGCTTTTGTTTCCAGATCAGATGTTTGTGTTCTTTCCAGAAGAACCGAAAGTGGGCATCAAGACAATTAAGAACTACTGCACTCGCATGCAGGAAGAAAACATCACCAGGGCAATCATCATAGTCCAGACCGGAATGACTCCGTCAGCCAAACAAGTGTGTGGTGTTTACTTTAGACATTTTCTTTAAAATTGTGAAAATCGTTGTGCCAGTCTTATTCTGTTTCAGAGACTGCTGAAATAAAACAGTAGCAGAAATAAAATAATGGCATAATTGGTAATAGGTCTATAATTTTATTAAAAGATCTTATGATAATTTTTGTTTTAGGTCTATAAGACCATGAATATAAATACTTTTATTTACATAGCTAATAAAAAAATAAATAATAATAATCGTAATCATGAAACAATATAATAAGATCAAGAAATTAAAGAAATTACTTCAAAATAAAGCAATATTATTGTGCCTGCGAACCAACATTTGTCATTTGCTACTAATAAGACGGCTTTCATATAAGCATTGACATTTTCTCAAAGAGGAAACATTGATATGAGCAGAATCATTGGTAATGCATCCACTCATACACATTTGAGTAGTCTTTACATGTAGTAAAATTTGTCATTTTACATTCAGTTTAAAATAGTTTTGCATACATTTCTCAATTATAAAACATTTTTGTTTTCAGTCTCTGGTTGAGATGGCTCCTAAATATATACTGGAGCAGTTTCTTGAAGCAGAATTACTCATAAACATCACAGAACACATGGTAAAAAGTGGACTTCTGTTCATTAATCTGAGTATTTCATTCATTCATTAATTCATTAAACTGTTGTACAGTGACCATTGAGTGTTTATCAAGGTACATGCTGAGCTGAAGTGTATTTTATCATTAGGTTTTGTAATGTATTTTAATTTTGATTGACATACTGTTGCTTAACCTTCTGACTACTGAATTATTTTTGTAAAAAAATCACTTATTTACTGAATAAACAATTAGGTAAAAACATAAAATAATGTTCATATGTGAATTGGTACAACTTTTATTTTCATTTTTAGGTTACATTTTATACCAGTTAAAACTATTAAAATAAGTAGAATTTACTTAACCTTTTCGTGTCTGAACGCTAATGACGTTGTGGACTGAACGTTTGTTTGACGTCATAGTGCACTGTGGGTTTAGTGCTGTTACTTGGTATGGTTCGCGATACCCTATTATTATAAAGGATTGATTTATTTTCTTATATATTTTAAGTTGAATTTAGCTTTAACATTTATGTAACACTAAATTTTAATTTTTATTAGGCCTATAGCTATGTAACACAAGCCAACTTGGTAGAGAACAGTGCACAAGAAAAAGTCAATAGTGTTACTCATTCTCAATCGGGGTGGGTGGGGATTAAACATAAACATAAAAATAATAATAATAATAATAATAGTTGCCAATCACTGTCACATGTAGCACTGAAACGTATCTCATATTTTCAAGCAGAACTTCCAAAAACATAATTCATGCTTGAAATATTCAAACAGCAAAATGTTTCTTTTTTTAACTTTCTAAACAGTTGTTATTGGGTTTTTTAATTAGTAAATATTACAAACATTTAATGTTTAACATAAGGCTTACCCTATCAATTTATTTACATCCATGAATCAGTGTTCTGAAGTGTCAGAAAAGTAACAAACTGTAATTTTCAAACAAAGATAAAACCAGACCCATAGTGATCTAGGTCAGTATGTCAGCCAATCAGAAACCGTATGCATAATCAGTTTGCATACCAAGTAGCCTATACCTATAGCCTAGCAGTCCATTTCTAGAGAAAAGCAAGCAAAGTGCGTAGTAGAAACATATGCAATGTTTTAATTTGAGAGCTACAGATCAAGGGAAGGAAAGCCAACAAAAATTGTATTACATTGTTTCTGTACTACACTATGTAGAAAGCTTTTGGAGTCACCATAGAAACGGTCCATATTTCACATGGCTAGTTTTGTGTCACAAACAAATCGCTGTTTAGGCCTTCCAACTTCCATTAAGTTTTACGATAAATGCTTATTTTGATTGATTTTAACGTTGCAAGGTTATCGGCACTACTCTTAGAGATGCTCAAGTTTAGTTAAAATGACGTCATTTTGATTGACATTTTAAGTAATACAAAGTGTAGTAAAAAAGATAACAATGTAATACAACGTTATGAATGTTCATCTTAAGATATAATTAATCAACCCCTCGTCTATTGATGTTATGCATGCGAGTAACCCAATGTATGGCTGCTAAGTGGTCAATATATCACTATTAGTCACTTTCCCCGATATACCGAAGGTTACTTAACAGAAACTGTGTACCTGTCTAGCTTTTTCAAATGGACTACGATTCACAAAGTAGATTAACATCAATTGGTAGTAATCAAACACATAATCATAGTTTTTTTTGGATGAATGTTTAAATAATCCCGAAGAAAGGAAAATAAAACAACAACCTGATAGACATTTATTTCTTGGAACTGATTCAGCTTTAGAAGTTTTAAGTATGGCATGAACTGAAGTAGGTAGTACTAGTGATAGTTATTATAAATTTAGTGGTAAAAGTCCAAATGATACACATGATATAAAAAGAGATCCAGGATACAGAGAAACAGTTATAAGTAATGGTGGATTTTCATTAGAATATAAAGTTAAAGGTGGTCCAGTTGTTTTATTTACTAGTTATAATTCTTATGATATCGGGTTTACTAATGTAACTAGTATTAGTAATCCTAAAAATTATCAATTCCATAATGTATTTGACGAAGTTTGGCCTACTCATGAACAATTATTAAATTACGACAGTACTAAAAATATGGGAACATGTATAGCAACTTAATATAATCATCAATACAGGAAAATGAATTATGCTGCAACTGATAAGCAGCAGCAAAATTAGGTGCTCCACAATTAGTGTTTTTTGTGCTGGGGTGTCGTTAAACATTCATTCATTCCACAATTAGTAGTAGATCCAGATAGAAGTAAAGATTTTGTTATTACAGGTATTTTACATGATAAATGATAACATGTAAAATCAGAAATGGGTGGTAGTAATAGAACAACATTTCAAAGTAATCGTCCACCTTTGTATATGATAAGTGTTATCCTGATATAATGGTAAAAGACATTTTAATTATCACGCATAAAGATAGAATTAATCATATGGTGCGTGCTAAAATCATGCATCCTATATGGAAACAGATGAAAAGAAGAATGAACAAGAGGAAAGTTATGATTGTTAAAGGTATATATGGTGATATATTTACTTTTAAAGATAATTCTTTAATGGCAGCAACTCCTGAATAACATTTTTCTTATTATTGCACGTTGTTGTTGTTGTTATTATTATTATTATTATTATTATTATTATTATTTAAAAAAAACAAAAAACAAAAAACAAACAAGAAACGTAGCACAAATGAAACTTTAAAGGAAGTACACACGTGTTTTATTTCATAATTGTAGATGAACCTTCACGAATATCATTCCTGTTCAGCACTTTGGAATTATTAACAGAATGTCCCATGCAGCAACTGAACGCCCTGCTTCTAGAAAACACTGTAGGATGTAACTGTCGTTCCATTCTCAGACAAAAACAGTCTGTATGCATATCTACCAGAAAAGAGGTATCCACTTAGATCCACAGCTGTATTTATACAAAAGTCTGATTCCGGTTGTGGAGGACACCAAATTTCTGGGGTTTATCTTTGACCCCCATCTCAAATATGTTAAAAACAAGTCTTTGAAAGCTCTCAATATTTTAAAGGTAATTGGCAACACTGAATGGGGAGCTGACCGAAAGGTCATGATCCGCCTTTATAGATCTTTGATAAGATCTAAATTGGATTATGGATGTATTGCTTATGGGTCAGCTCGCAGGTCTTACTTGCAGATGCTAGATCCTGTACATAACCAGGGTTTTAGACTTTGTCTTGGAGCATTTAGAACATCACCTGTGGAGAGCTTGTACGTCAATGCACACGAACCTAGTTTGGGTGCTAGACGTGCAATGTTGTCTCTGCAGTATACCTCCAAGATAAGGTCAGTGTCAAAACATCCTGCACATAAAGCGGTGTTTGATGCGAGGCCAAATGTTATCCGTACTTTTGGCTTTCATATCAAGCAGTTGTTAACTGCTTCCAACATTTTGGAAACGCCTTCATATTTTGACTTACCACCCTGGTGTGTCAAATCACTGAACATTGTGTTGGATTTGATGCATCTGAAGAAATATCGTACAGATGCATCAGTCTACAAGTAATGTTTCTTGGAAATACGAGACAAGTACCGTGGTTACATTCCTGTTTATACAGACGGATCATGGGATGGGAATTCTGTGGCATGTGCTACAGGATTTCCATCAGACACCGTCATTTCCATGAGATTGCCCAATTCGGCTTCTGTTTTCTCTGCCGAAGTCTGGGCAGTTATTAAAGCCCTGGAAGAAATTAAAAGTTCATCCCAATCCAAATATATTATTTTTACACTCACTTTCGTGTCTTGAGCTGGAACATCCCTTAACTGGGATGGTGATACGAAAGTGAGTCTTTTTAAACATTGCCAATAAAGACATTTTCTGTTGGGTACCCAGCATGTTGGTATTTGGGGTAATGAAAAGGCAGACTCTGCTGCCAAGTCTGCTCTGGATTTGCCTTATGCCAAGGTTGGTGTGCCATATACTGATTTTAAATATTGTATCTATCGAGCCGATCCCGAGAGATTGGCAGTCCTCTTATAGGAGGTGCAGGAAGGATGAAATTATGTTACGTCGTGCCCGCATCGGTCATACACATTTGACCCATTCATACATCTTGAAGAAAGATCCTCCACCTCAGTGGTCCGTCACATTTTGAGTGCAATCATTCTTGCTGAATTCATTCCGTGATATTGTGCTGCAAACCGTTAGTCTCGCGGCAAAATCATAACATTTAAGAGGTCTGAAATATGTTCTAGTTAAAAGGCAGACTCAGCTGCTAGAGGTTGGTGTGCTCTACTCTGGTTACAAACATGCTATTAACCAGTATATCTTTACTGCTTGGCAGGATGACTGGAATGGTACAATCATGAACAAACTTCATTCTATCAAGCCAGAATTAAGAGACTGGCAGTCTTCCTACAAGCGGTGCAGGAAGGATGAAGTGGTTTTTATGTTTGCCTGCATACGTCACACACATTTGACCCATTCATACATCGTAAAGAAATATCCTCCACGTCAGTGTGTGCACTGTCGGTGTATTCTGAAAATCCATTACATTTTACTGGAGTGCGGTCATCTGGCTGAAATAAGGAAATATATTTGGCAAAAAATTATACAGTAGAACTTAAAAAGAGTCCATCCTGAATTAATATTGAGGTTTCTGAAAGTCTTGATTCTAGGAGACTATTTTAATTTAGCCTACACAGCTCTATATACACTGTGATTTTACATTTATTTATTTATTTTTCCATTTAATTATTAAATTTTACACCTTTTTCTGACACCCAATTTGTATTTTGTGCTGGGGTGTCGTTAAACATTCATTCATTCTCAACCATGATCAGACCTCTCAAACTCGAGGCACAGGAAACCTATTACATTTTTTTTAAAAAGGCGATTTCACTAAAAAACCTAGATATTGACTTATTCATACACAACAAAGACTTAATAAAATAAAATGACTCGTTCTTTTTGAGTAGAAAGCAATCTCCGCACAGACAGAGCAGTTGTCACAGTGTAATGGCACCATTTTCATCCTACTGCGGAAGTCTAATAACATTTAATGCTTATGACACGTGTACATGTATGCAGTTTATGCTTTATGCTCTGCATTATATGCTGTTTTGGAACTTTCCAATAGTTTGTCAGTAGGAATACAATTGAAGAAAGGAGCGGAAAGCTTTGGATACTGGAGTTTATTGCTAGCAGACTGGAGAGAGTCCCATCCAGTTTCTGACCATACTGGTTGTAATAGTTTTAGATATTTCGAATTAATCGGTATTTTTCCTTTTTGGTTTCCTCTTTCTTTCTATCCTCCCTATAATATTACTTTTTCAACTCGTTTTCCCTATAGTAGGGGCCATTTTGTGTATTTTAATTGTACATACCTCTGGAAAACTACAGTTAAACGCACTATAATTTACCTATGCATTTTCAGTTACATACCAAGAAATATATTTTTTCTATAAGGACACTTGTAAGGCACTGAGACAAGGCGCCCCAACTTTGTGCCAGACTGAACTGGGGGAAAATAAAGTGGGTGTTTGTGTGTGTTGTTTTTTTAATTTAACAAGGCAGGTCTCAGTAAAAAAATTCTAGCCATCCATACAATTATATGTATATCACTATTAATCCCTTGTGCTATTGCCACCGAAACAGCACACTCATGGTGCATTACGAACATTAATAAAAATATATATAAAAGTGTTGTATTCAAAATGTTCTTGCTAAACGAGGGAAGAGGGAGTGTTTACCCTTCCAAAACTCCCTAAAGTGCAGCTTGGCACTGCATCTTATTTCATTTGGGACCCCCTTAAATGGAATTTCTGCCACTGGGATGGAAAGAAAGGGCAGGAAATAGTGAGTGAGTGTTAACAGCAAAGATAAAAGTTTCAAGTGATAGAGTGACCATTTCGACTTCAATATTTCAACAACAACAATTATATTATTTATTTTAATAAAAAATAATAATAATAACAACCATAATAATAATAATAAACACTTTTCAAAAGTGTTACTATTAATATGCAATTTTAGCCACATATTAATATTATAAATAAACAATAAAATACACAAATAACAATTAGGCTACTACTAATTTCAGTATAACTACTATTAGGTTTACTATTATAAATAATAAAATAGGAAATAACATGCATGAATAAGAACTATTAGTACAACTATTAAATTTACTTTTTTTTTTTTTTTTTTTTTTTTTTTTTTTTTTTTTTTTTTTTAATATATACAATTTACTACTACTTTATTATTACAACTATTAGTTTTATAGGAATTACTAGTATTGTTTACAATTACAACTATTAGTTATACAAGAATTACTATTACTACTACTACATTACTATTAGTTTTATAACAAATACTAATACTTTAGTGTTACAACAATTAATCCTACTACTAGTATTTTACTATTAGCCTACAATTATTAGTTTGATCATTACCAGTACTATAAATGACCATGACGGTAATAATAATTCTGCCTGCAAGGATTATGCTTTCATTATAAGTATTATTTGTATGGCAAGGGAAAATAAATTCATTAAAGTCCGATAGTTTATATGCTGACATCTGAAACTAAATGTTTCTATATACTATTTGTAAACAACTACTAAACTAGGCCTATATATAATATTGTTTTATTTATTTATTTTACTATTTTGAAGTTTATTTTGCATAATATAAATGCGAGAGACCATATACTCCCACTCTAAATTCAAGCTAAATTACCTTTTGCTGTAGGCGACCTCCTACAACTCTAAAAACCACCATAACGCCAAATGTCTATGACGTCATAATCGCATACACAACATAATTTTGACGGTCCATGGATAGGATGCGAATAGTAGCATTGTTACCCCTCACCTACACGGTTTATCTTAATTGAAATCTCCACAAATACAGAAATAAAATAAAGTATATTTAAATCATAATAAATGAAATATGATAAATTAGTCTGCAGTCAAGTCTATACTACCGAACTTATTATAAGTTTACAATGATCTCAGGCTAGAGCCTGAAACTTAAAAGTAACAGTGGAAACACTAAAATTAACTCAGGCAGCGCCTGGAAATGTCTCATCAACATGGATAAAACAAAATTCTTCTTCTCAGTCTTTCTTGACTCCCCTCTAATTGTCACCCTCTCTTCTTTTTGTTCTGATCCCAAAACATCTCATGACGTCAAAACAAAGATGGCGGCGCCCAGAAGAGAAACTGCACAGTGAAACACATACGTAATAAGTAAATTATTATAAACTATATGCACTACCAACCAACCTCAAATGTTTTAAATAATAATCTAAACCCAAATACAAATTTAACAACAGCTGTACATTACAAACGGATTTCCCTCGTGGTTAATAACAAAATTGTATGGCGTCTTAGGAATGATTGGCTGTCATTACAGTAGATTTCATTCTGATTGGCTGTCATTAAAGTACACCTCATTCTGACTGGCTGGTAATTACTTAATCTGATCACGTTTTTTGTGTCTGATGTCATGGCGTCCAAAAGACTTGTCGTTTATATGTTGTAAACATTAACTGGAATGTTTAATTGGCAGGACATTTTTACGGTAATAAATAGAATATTACATTCGTGTCCATGACAGACAATATTTATAACTCTCGTGCCTAAATTATAAGATTTCTCTGTCATGGACACTCATATAATATCCTCTATTTATTTAATGTTACACTCAACACATTTTATCTCTGGTTATATGGCTTTATATATATAGCAAGGACCACCATAATAGACAGAAAGGAAACCTGCTGCTGTCACATAGGCCACTATTTCTGATTAGAAGTAGCAGGAGATCTTTTAAAATGAATCATCCCACGGACAGGATAGCACACACCACAGTCCTTGGTTATACCAGTTGTGGAGCACTAGTTGGAATAAGACATACCTGAATAGGTTTTATTGTAGATTAGATGATGGACTTGAAAACGGCATCACGGTTAGCAGTTTTAATGCCAGTGTTTTCCAACAAAATACATGAGTGGGATGTAACTCAGAAACAGAATGCTCGCTCATGGTGTGGTGGGTCATTGGATTAATCCCACATGGTGTAACAAACACCATGGTATGTGCTATCCTGTATATGGGACTGTGCATATAAAAGATCCCTTGATGCTAATAGGAAGTGCAGTCCATGTGATAGCAATGCATTTCCTGACTCTGGAGCGGGACATAGCTCAGTGGTAAGCATGTTTGCTCTTGGTGCAGTGGGTCATCGGATCGATCCCAAATGGCGGACCCGTTTGGCTATGTTCTGTTCCATCCAGTTCCCCATGACTGGTATATCAAAGGCCATGGTATGAGCTATGCTGTC